>RJWJ010002585.1:0-98504 GCA_004363605.1 Indri indri | reverse complement strand
CCATTCCACGCGCCGTCTGCTGCCGTTAGCGTTCCCTTCTGCTGCGCTGAGACGCCGAGCGCCGAAGGCCTGTCAGTGCCTTTCCCGCCACGCTGAGCAGGCGGATGGATCACTTTTGACTTTTCCCCCTTCGCTGGCAAATCCAAGTCATCAGCACTCAACTCACAAAGCTGCCGAGGGGGTCGTCCGAGGGGTGGTAGGCTCTGTCGGGGCAAAGGCCCTGCTGCCAAGGGGACCCCAACCCTCGAACCCCCTGCTGGGGTCCAGCCCCGACCCCTCCCAACAAAGGGTCCTGTCAAAAGTGTCTTTCCTATGTGACAGGGGCATCCGATTTACAGGCAAAACGTGTAGCAGGTGAGTTAGCCGCATCCTGGCGGAAAATTCTTCCCTGTCGTTGGAGCAGTCATCTAACCCTCTCCCTCCTTCGTCAAACAAATCTCTTCATGTGTCTTCAAGTCTAAAAATCACATTTCGATATTTGATCCGCTGCCATGAGCTGAGGAGAAAACCATCCAGTGACGGATGCCCTGAGCAGCCATTCCGGGCATGTCCCCGGCTCTCTGCCCGCACGGTTAGGGACGAGCCCTGCCCGCTCAGGCTCTTTCAAAATTAAAATGCCAAGAAGTGCAAAGTGCACAGGCTCGTGGCGGGGATCGCGGTGCAGAGTGCGGGAGGAGGCCGCTGAATGATCCATTTTACACAGATGGCGTCTGTGGATTTTCCCCGGGGATTTCTTTTTTTCAGTAAACATCACTATATGGCAATGTGTGTTTTTATTTCTTTCTGGAGAAATGAAAGACCTCTGTAATCAGAGAGATAAACTAAGCCAGGCTTTTAAAATTTGTTTTCTCTTTTTTAAGTATCAGGAACACATCCAGGGAGAAATGAAATCCGAATGCCACAGAGGTTGTCACAGCTCCTGACCTCTCCTGGGACCTGCAGAGTCCCATCCACCACGTGAGAAGAAGGTTTCGAGGCAGCCACATGAATCCACTGGAAACCCCAAGCGAGACCTGGGAATGGTGCTGTCGGGACGCCCACCAGCTGAGCCTCTCCCCACTTAATCCTGGTGCCTAAATGTAACATTTTTATGTTCCTACGAGAAAGGTCAGCCCCAAATCATTTGGCATTATTAAAATTACGCAACATACAACTGACCAGAAAATCAGTAGGGAATGCAAATATTTCCTTTTCCTACACTAAATCTGGCTGAAAGTATTTGTCTTCTTTCTGTTTTTTCTGATTTCAGTTTTTGGATGTTGAATGAATTCAGTACTCACACTGCCTGGGAACCAGTGTTCCTGCCCCTGGCCCAGGGAGCCCCCTGGCTGTGCCTAAGCAGTCTGATCTGCCCACGGCCAGCTCCCTGATGGGCCCGGCAGGCTGAGCTGGCCACTCGGAAATAGCCTTGACGTCTGCACAGGAGGAGCCGCTCCTGTGGTCGTCAGTTAGGTGCAGCTGTCCCTCTGCCCATCTGCGGACAGTTACGGAGAGTGCGGGCAGCACTCATCTCGAGAGCCCTGTGCAGAGCGAGGCTGGAGACAGCAGGTCTCCCATCGATGTGGAGCCAAGTAACCCGGCCAAGTGTAAGGATGTTCACGGCAAAAAGCACAAATAGTCGAAGTATCCAGAAAGGCTACAAGCTGGGATTTGCACATCCCTGGGAATACTATGGAAGAAGGAGGAGGAGATGATGATGATGATGAAGAAGAAGAAGAAGAAGAAGAAGAAGAAAAGAATTAACATTATTGTGCCAGGTGTTGTTCTCAGAACTTTGCATATCTCAATTAATCTAATTAATCTATATAAAACCCTAGTAAGAAGACACTCTCATTCCCATTTTATAGATGAGAAGCTGTGGCCTAAGATAATAGCTGCTTATTTAGCTCATGATTCGGAGGGTCAGCACTTCGGGCCAGGCTCAGGTGGGCAGTTCTTCTGATCTCGGAGGGGCTCATCCACGTGTCTGCAGGCATCCGCGGGTCAGCTAGGTGGCTCTGCTGCTGGGGAGGGCTGGCTGTTGGCTGGGAGGCAGGAATCACAGGGCCATCTGTCTCTCATTACCCAGGAGGGCCTTGCTTCCTTGCCCTGGGGTAGTGGCAGGGGTCCTCATAGCAACAAAGAAGAAAGCCCCATGCACAGACGTTCTTCATGCCTCTGCTTAAGTCATGTTTCTTATTGTCCCATTAGCCAAAGCAAGCCATGTACTCCACCCAGATTTGTGGGGTGCACACCTTTTGACAGAAGTTTACAAAATCATTGCAAAGGGCACACAAACAGGGATGGGAAGAATCTGTGGCTGTTTTTGCGATCACCACATTTGCACAACCAAAGATTAATTCTTTCGAAAGGAGCAAGCAAAGTGTGAATAGGTAATGGAGAGCTTTTCAGGGTCAGGCTTTGGCTCCACTCTAACCGGTGAAAGTTCTCTGGGCCATCTCCAGCCATGCTTCCATTCATTGTCCTCATGCTGTTCCTTGCTTATTCGGGCCTCCATCTCACCAGGCAAAACCCAGTTAAACCTTCAGCAGCAGCTGACACCGTTGGCAACTCTTTCCTTCTGTGGCTTCTCCTGGTTTCCCTACCACCTCTGTAGCCACTTCTTTTCTGTCTCAGCCAGCAAGTCAGCTGAAGCCAGGTGGTCTAGGACGGGCTCAGCTGGGATGGTTCATCCTGCCCCACGTGGTCTCTCATCATCCAACAGGTGGGCATGATCCTGTCCACTTGGAGACCCTCGAGGGCTCTAAGAGGGTGAGTGGGAATTTGCAAGGACTCTTGAGACTTGGGCTTGAAGCTGGCAGGGTGCTGCTGCATCCTGTAAGCCTAACATGTCGCAGGCCAGCCCAGGGTGGTGGAAATTGACTCCCCCACTTGATGGAGGAGCTGCAAAGTCACACTGGGCCACGAACACTGGGAGGAGAATAATTAGGACTATTTTTTAAAGCAATCAACATTAGGCACCTCAAACTCAACAAGTTCAAAACTGAACTTGAGATCTTCCCCCAAAATCTGCCCCTCTCCCAATATTCCATATCCCAATAAGTTTTATAACAAAAGAAGAACCGTGGAAGTTATCCTTGCTCCCCTCTCTTCCTCGCTCTCCAGATCAAATCCACCAAATCCAAAATACCTTCGCATCTGTTTTCCTTTCTCCGTCTTGACCGCGAGTCCCCCAAACGAAGACACAGGCAGCAGCACCTCATCTGAGAGCCTTGGCAGCCTCCTAATTGACCCCCTCAGCTGCACTGCCCCTCCTGAAAATCCTGTACACTGTGGCCCTTGGGATTGTTCCAAAGAATAAATCGGATTCTGCCACTTTCCTACATAAAGTCCCTTGGCAGCTCCCTGTCCCCTCGACGTGGCTTCATGCCTGCGAGGTCCGCCCCAACCCACACCTGGACCCCCGGCTCCTTTCACTCCACCCATGCGGGTCTTCTTTCAATTCCTCAGACTCATGTAGTAGATTGAATAGTGTCCCCAAAAAGATACGTCCAAGTCCTGCCCCCCATACCTGTGAATGTGACAGTATTTGGAAAAAGGGTCTTTGAAGGTGAAATTAGGTTAAAGACCTAGAGATGAAATCATCCTGGACTTAGGGTGGGCCCGGAATCTAATGACCTTTGTCTTTATAGAGAACAAAAAGGGCAATTTGAGACCCGTAGGGAGAAGGACATGTGAAGACGTAAGCAGAGACAGGAACGATGTGTCTTCTACAGTTCTAAGCCACCAAGGTTGTGGAATTTGTTGCAGCAGCCCAGGAAACTACCACTGCGGCGTGTCCTGCTGCATCCAGGGCCTCAGCCCGGGCTGTTCCAGCACCCCTAGGCCCCGCCACCTGCTTGGCTCCTGCTTTCCTTCCTCTCCGAGCTCACTTCATCGCAGCTTCAGGGCCGCTTCCTCTAACCTCCCCAAGAAGAGTCCCTCTAATAGAACCTCCAGCACCATTTCTCCCTCCCTGCCCCTCAGCTTTATTAGGGTATAATGTAACGGACAAGTAAAAGTCACATCTATTCCATTTCTTCTCTTCCACAGGACTTGTGGGAGTTGCAATCCTACATTTATTTATGTCTGTGATTAATGCCTGAGTCTGTCTCCCAACGCAGACTGCAGGCCCAGACAGCAAGGACGGCACCAACCTCCCACCTCTGACCCTCCAGCACCAGCGCAGTAAACACGCAGGCAGAGAATACTTGATGGTACTCGCACTTTCAGGCTTACGTGAAAAATTATAAAATACAAGGTGCAATAATTGGATTAATAGACAAAATAAGAAAACTCTCAAGTCCCACCTGGTGGGACAAAGCACGAGACCGGGAGGTGGGCAGGGACCAGTCCTCGGCCCGCAGACCCTCGCCCTCCCAGAGCGCAGGGCGGCCCCCCAGGAGCAGCTTCCTTTCCGAATCAAGCACGTATCTCAGAACCGATCTGCACACAAGCTTCTTCTCCTTATCAGCGTCCAGGCTGACAGAGGCACAACTGAAACTCAAGCAGATCTGTTCCAGAGAGCCGGACTGGGGAGAAAACCTGCCAAGACAGGGCCAGCCACTGCTGGGGACGCAGGTGATCGAAGGAGGCTCCTGTCTATCCTCCCCTTGGGAGTTCAGGGAGGTCCTGGGCCAGACTGGGTGATGGTCCCTTGGTGCCCTGGGAGGACAGTGTCAGGGACATTATGCAAGAGCACCGTGGAGGTCTGGAAGGGTTTTAGACAAAGGAGCGACAAGAGGTCAGATTTGCTATCTAGAAAACATCCCTCCGACAGGTTATGGGAGGTAGATTGGAAGGCATCTGCAGGGATAGCCACAGCAGTTGAGGTGAGGGCATGGTGGCCCGGATGCTGGGGTGGTGGGAGACGCGGGAGAAATGGACAGGGTGGCTCTCAAGCAGGGCCAGCTTTGCCCAGAGACACTTCCGGTTGTCACAGTTTGGGGCAGGGTGCTACTGGCGTCTCATGGGTTGAGATGCTGCGAAATATCCTACGATGTGCAAGGGAGACACCCCAGCCCCAACAGGGAATTCCCTGGCCCAAAATGTCAAGAGTGTTCAAACCCCTGTTCAAGTATGTTGATATAGCAGAAGAAAACTGGACATGTGTTGGAAAGATGGGAGGCTGGAGAGAAAAGACCCAAAACTGGGGCCAGCCAGGAGACGGTTGCTCTAGTCCCGGCAAGAATGGGCATGTGGCAGAGACCACAGGCTGAGGTCACTAGGGCCGGACTATCCCTCTACATCCCGAAAGCCTGAAAATTCAGATTTCCAACTAGAAAGCACCCTTGCCTGGGCTTGCTGGGGATGGCACATGGCTGGGAATGTTCTAGGCCACCGGTGTGCCTGTCCCACCCCCATCCTTGCAGAGGGGAGCTCCCACTGCCATAGGGGTGGCCGTGACACCACCGTGGGCAAACCTGACTGGGCAAGATTCAAAATGAGCAATCACGTGTCTTCCCCAGGGATCGGGCTGGCACCTTCTTCTGGCTGTGACACCTGATTCTGCTTTGGGGAACTTCCAGTCCACTGAGGCAGTCAGCGAAGGTGTCCCTTCCTCTGCAAGGTGTGGACATGCGCCTCTGGGAACCTGAATCTTGAGCAGCCTCAAAATGGATGGGAAATGCTGATTTTTGACCCAGGACAGTTGTCCCGAGGGACCGTTCCTCGGTTTCTGCTGTCTAAAAGATTAATACCAGCGCTCCCTCTGGAGCTCTCTTTCTGAGTTTCTGTTTTCAATTGGAGTCAGAGGCTACTACAAGTCCTTTTAAAAAATTCTTTTTTTTTTTTTGCTAGTGTATTGGTTTCCTATTGTAACAAATTAGCACAAACTTCATGGCTTACAACAACACAAATTTATTAGCTTACAATTCTGGAGGTCTGAAGGCCAAAGTCAGTCTAAGTCGGCAGGCTGGCGTCAAACGTCCGCGCCCGAGTTCTTTCCGAAAGCTGCTGGAGGCCGCCCGCACTCCTAGCTCCCGGCTCTTCCTTGTGTCAGTCCAATCTCCTGCTTCCGTCGGTACAGCTCCTGCCACCGACTCCGACCCTCCTACCTGCCTTTCGTAGGGAACTTCGTGATTACACCGGGCCCACCCTAATAATGCAGGATAACGTCCTTGTCCCAAATCCCCAATCCTATCTGCAAAGGTCACGTATTCGCAGGTTCTGGGAGTTAGAACGTGGACATCTTTGGGGGCCACTATCCAGCCTGCTACGAGAGTCAGTTTCTGTTGCTCGCAACCAAAGAATTCTGACCGGTACAGCAAAAGTCACAAACCCCTGGCCTGAAGGTATTGCATCTTGTTTCTAATTTGAATCCAAAGGCCTTAGGAGCAGCTTGAACCCCACAGCTCACTGAAGTCCTGGGACTCTGGTTCGCTTGCACTTATTTGAGTCGCCTGCCTAGCCCCTGAGTGCGCACGGGTTGCCGTCCCTTCACGCGTGTGTGCCGTGGGTTCCAGAGACCGAGCCCGGCTCGCTGCGTGGATGGTGTAGGACTTGGCAGGCGGGTGCAGTGGGATCAGCGCTCCTCGGCAGCTCTGGGCAGAGCCTCGCTGAGCTTTGGAGGATGGAGCATGGGCAGACAGACAGACGGGGGTGGAATGGAAGCAGGGAAGGAAGGAAGGACGAATGGATGGAAGGTGGGATGGTGAATAGAAAGAAAAGATTGCCAAGGGTTTACCAGGCTAAGGCCCCAAAAGCAGCAAAGATACGGGAGAAAAAACAAAGAGGATGTGTTTCTGGCATACACAGGAGTAAGAAAAGGTGGCAACTTTGCTGGTTTGGTCTATGTAGGAAATTCTCTTGAAAATAAACCTCTGGTCATTTTTTTTTTTTCTGCAAAACAAACAGTCTGCTGCTCACGACCTCATTATAGAGACAGTCCCCGTCCCCCAGCCTCAGCCTCCCGAGCCCATTTGGAAGATCCAGTCCAATGAACCACGAACCCAGACGGAGAGCGGGAGTGGAAAGAGACCGAATCCAACCCTCTCGAATAGCTTGCAACGCTCGAAGTTCAGGGAGAAAAAGTAATCATCCTGTAATTGACTGTTCCCTAATGGAATCTATTAATTTATAGCCACGAAAGAATCAGCTAATTTGTGGTTAATGGTGTTTAAAAGATAAACAACATAGATTAAATCTATGGGGCCCAACCCCAGCTCGCCGGAATCTGTCTGCACAGAAAGCTCTCGATGTGGGGCGGATGAGGCCAGCCTGGGAGGTGAGCAGGGAGCAAAAAGAGACTTGGGAGCAACGGCCGAGTCCCACCCTCTAAGGCACCAAATATTCCCCCAGAGGAACCTTATTCGCCCTCCGGGTTTCCTTTAAAATTGTGTGTGCTCCCCTCCCAGACCCAAGGCCATCCCTGCCGTCCTCCCCCAGGGACCCGCCCAGCCGGCCACATTCACACCCACCTTCAGGCCTTCGCTCTACTGCGCCTGCCAGTTGGCTGCCTTTGCTTTCTCTTCTGTGAAACACGATCCAGATTATTAGTGCTGACATGTTGAATGTTCACTTGCATCGATGCCACACTAAGCCTTCCACATAACCTCATCTCAAGGATCCCGCAAAATCCCCTGCGATGTTGGTCCCATTGCACAGGGCGGGAAACTGAGAGCCGGGAAGGCGAAGCAGCCACCCGAAGCTCCGCTGCACAGGCGGGGCGGGGCTGAGGTTTGCATCATCTGTCAGCATCTCCCAAACCGTACTCATCCTCCTAACGATATTTTCGCCGTGTCTGCATACCACCTCTGTTTATGATCTTTCTTTAACGTGACTCCTTCCCGCTTCTGTTATTTTTGGTTCATTTTTTTCCTTCATCCCAAACGTTATTATTTAGGTCTGATAAGTGAATAACATATTTGTTTCTAACACAAATTTGGAATAAATACCTGACCACTAACATAAACATTTGCCTGTGTCCCACCTTGTAAACTTGTGAACTTCAGTGGTACGAGAACTACACAAACTCTAACCACACACCCAAAGCACTGTAATCGCTCGGTGCCCGTGCCGCTTGCCACACAGCACACAGCACGGCCAGCATCCTGCCCGCGCTACCGGATCCCACCCTCCGTCAGGCCTTTCCTGATATGGTCCACCCTTCCGCGTGCAGCCGCCCTCCCCTTCCCCGAAGCTCTCCTTGAGTTTGCCAGGCCACAGGCAATCCCCCATTTGTTGACAGCCAGAAAATTCATGAGCAAGCCGTGGCAAGACAGGATGGAAGTAAGGATGTGGATTTTGTTTCTTCGAGCAGACTGTGAGATGCTGGAGGATTTAAAAAACCAAACTAAAAGGAAATGAACAAGTCCTATGCCCTGAAGTCTAAGCTCTGTGGGAAACAGACGGACGGGCACAGCAGGTGCTCGGTGAAGCCAGAGGAGTGACGGATGGGCACATGACTGGAGAGGCAGGAAGATAGCACTGTCACAGCTGGGCTGGGGCCGGCCCAGAGCATCCTTCTGCCTTTGCTGAGGACGCTCAGGACTCACCTGGGGACGTCCCTCCCTTCCAGCAGCCCAGGGTGCCAGGGTGGGCCTGTGACCCAGCCTGGCCAATCGGTGCCGACTGTCCCCCTGGCCATCACAATTGACTTAGAAGTGGGTTGCCACCCAGACGTGGCTGAGGGAGTCAGGCTCAGCACTTTGGTCAAACCTGCACCCTGGGCCTGGAGACACAGCTCCAAGACTAAACCCCTGCGGAGGAGGCAGAGACACGGAGGGGGGCAGAGCTTAATGACATGGTGTGAGAACCTGGATCAAGACATTCCTGAAATCCACTCTCAGATTTTTTAGCCCAAAATTTTTTTTCTTGGCGTAAGGCTTTTTGAACTGGGTTTTCTGTTACTTGGAAAAACCACCCTGGAGCAACACTTAAGTGCGAGTCAGGGAACCAGACGCAAGTGCACGCAGGGTCTGAATGAGCCTGGGTGAGTCATTTCATCTCACATGACCCTGCCTCAAAGAGGCCTGCCTTGACTGCTCTTTCCAGAACAGTTTCCTCCTCTCCCTAACCCCTGCTTGCTGCCCCAGGCCAGCCCCATCGCTCCCTAGTGTTAAATTCTACATTCATGGCCTTGTTTGCCAGTCTCTCTGGCTCCCTGCCGTCCCCCTGCAGAGCTCAGAACACGCTGGAGAGCAGGAGGCCTTCGGCAAATATTTGTTGCATGGTCTTGCCTCGATTTTTTCACCTGGGAAATGGGAGGGAGGTGTAGCCCCTTCTCTCAGGATCCTTCCAGCAGGGTTACCTTTTGCTGTCATTGCTGCCACCCATACTTCTGGGAATGTGGCAAGAGGTCTCACCCAAAGGCACTGGAGTGTCTCCCAGCAAACCACCTCTTACTCACAAGAAAGGTTTTAGGATTTTCCTCCTTCACTCCTCCCTTTGCCTACACACAACCTCACTGACGAGGAAGTCCCTTTTGATGTCTAACTCGATGTTTCATGCTGCAACTCAAGTCTATTTCTCTGGATCTTTTCTCAGGCCTGGAGTTCGGCAGCTCGAATGTTGACTTCCAGACATTCCTGACCGAGTAAGAGCAGGAAAGAACCAGTTTCAAGTGAGAGGAAGCCCTGTGAGAAAATGCAAACTCCGCCGCCTCAAAGATGCCCTCATTTTCTTCTCATGAGCAGTTTCTGACGCATCAGAAAGTTTTTTCTTGTCTCTATACCTACAAACAGCTCTTCCAGAGATGTGGGTATAAAAGATGAGAATAAAATAAATAAACTATCTGTTTAATCATTCTTATTGTCAAAACAGCGGCCAGGCCAAGATACCTATGCTCTGATTCATCCCAACCGACATCCCTTCGGAGGGAGGAGGCAGGAGGTGGGGGAGGAAACATTTCTAAACCCATTTTCCAGATGAACTCAGAGGAGGCTGGGACATCCGGCAGTGCAGGACCCCACAGTAAACAGCAGGACCGAAACCACTTCCTTCCCGTGGTCAGGCGTTCTGTCTTCCCTTAATTCGAATGGGCCAAAATTCAAAGGAGGACACGCATGCCGCCTAGGATGCAGGTTTCATCATTTATTCATTCATTCGTTCGTGCATTCATGAGAATAAAAAACATCTGCTGAGCTCTTCCCATGTTCCCCAAGCTTGGTGTCTTCCCGGGGGGCTCCTTTCAGCTCCCCTCCCCCAGGGAGGAGAAGCAGGAATCATCTATCCGCCCATCGACTGCATTGGGGAGATTTAATGACTTAATTGTTAAAAAAATTTTTGTCCTGGTTTGTTCTTTGTCTTCTAATTTTATTTGTGGTATTTCTTGATGCCCAGGGATTTTTTAATGTTTATATAGTTGAATCTTTTTGCCTTTCCTTTGGGGTCTCTGGCCTTGTATACCCGGAAAGGGCTCCACTGGGGAGTGATCTTCAGGGCCGCTGTTAAGGTCACAGATTATGAAGAGTTAGGGGTGAAAGGGGGAGATCCTGGGTCATTGCTTCACTGTACAAATGAGGAAACCGAGGCTCCGTGATGAGTAAGCAGCTCTGCTGGGGTCTCTACCCAGGGCTATTTCTGTACATAATTAGTTAGTCACAGATTCCATAGAAAGATTAAGAAACGACAGAGGGCTCTCGACCTCCGAAACTGCATTGCCAAGTGATCATCGCAAGTTCTCCAAAGTCAAAAGGCCATTTTATTCACCTTATAAATTCAGTGTCATCTAGTTTGCTCTGAATATTCGTCCAACTGTCCCACTGTGGCTATGGGCCCTAAAACTCACTTCCCCAAAGGCCTTTCTAAGCTTACGAAGGCAGACACCACGGGGGAACACACAAAAAGATTCAACGTAAGCATCAAAACTTCCTGAGAACAACTGAGCTCATGGGGGCAGAGTTGATCACCCGGGTAAGAAGGGCACGAATTCTCAAGAGGAATAAATTCAAGCAATCTATTGTATAACATCGAGCCTATAGTTAATGACAACGTATTTTCTTCTTTTTTTTTTTTTGTATTTTATTCCTAAAAATCACTAAGAGTGATTTTTTAAGTGTTCTCACTACAAAGAATGAGAGGTAATGCCTATGCTAATTCGCTCAACTAGCCATCAACGTACGCATGTTGCAGAACATCATGTTGCACACATATAGAGTTGTTATCTGTTCATTAAAATAATTAATCAATTTTTAAATTCCTGGACATCAAAAACCACCACTAATAAAATTTAAAAACATATAACAACCAGGAGAAATATTTCCAACACACATGACAATGTATTTAGACTTTACAAAGCTCTTACAGAGCGATAAAGATGGCTAATGAAAAATGACAGGCAAATCACAAAAGTTGAAACGCAAATGGGCAATACGCTTGTGAAAAATGCTTAAATTCATTAGAGATCGAGCCAGAGAGTGGAAACGGTAATGACATCACTTTTCATGCCATTCGGAGTAGTGGGAACTCACAGCGTCAGCAAGGAGGCGGCAATGCCGAGCTCACAGACGGCTGGAGGGAGGATTCGTGCACTCAGCCATTCTGAGTCTTGTAATACATATTAAAATCCTTTAAAATACACATTTTTAAATTCCAGCATCATTTTATTCATAAGGAATTATTTACAAACTACATATAAGGGAGGAAATTTATTCCATCACTTACATGGGAAAAGCTGGAAGCAGCCCACAGGCTCAGCGTCACAGAACCGATAAATGAGCTACAGCGAGACTTGCGTGTGCTGTTTGGAGCCACAGAAAACGGTGATGCTTCATAAAAGTTAGTGACGATATACAGTTAAATTTTTAAAAATCAGGTTACAAAACAATATGTATACATCGTTCCATTTCTGAAAAACGCACACACATACGTGAACACATGTGCACAGAAAACAATCTGGAAAAAATATTCACTGGATTGTTAACAGTGGTTTCCTTCAGGAGGTAGAATTATTTACGTTTTTTGTTGTTGTTGTTGTTCTGTGTTTCAGTTGATATATACCAGGACTGGCAAGGGATTGGGAAGAGAGAGACTCACACTGCTGCTGTTGGTAATGTTACTTGTCATAAACTTTCTAGGTGACTGTAACAGTACTTATCAAAAGTCTTAATACGTATGAATCATTTCACCAGTAATTTTACTTCTAGGAATTTACCCTAAGGAAATAATTAAAGATGTGTGCAAAGATTTATGTACAAGGATGTCCATTCTAGAGTTATTTACAATAGCAAAAAGTTGGAATCAGCCTAAATATCCAACAACAGGGAATTGCTTAAATAAGCATTGGTTTGCTTTTACGATGAAGTGCTATGCAGTGATTTAAAGTGAATATTAGATGAATATCAGATGTCATGACAAAACATTCGTGATATAAAGAAAAAGATTTAAAATGGCATAGCAGTATGGTAGCAATATTATAAAATACCATACCTGATAAATTATGAATACTTATGTACAAAAGAAGGCTGAAAGATATATTTTGCATTGATTTTCACTGGGTGATAGGGTTCTGGGTAATTTTTTTCTTTATTTTTCCTTACATTTTGCAATTTTAGTACAATAAACATGTTACTCTTACAATCAGATCATTTTTAAAGAAAAAAAAAATCCCAGAAACATTTACACTAAAAGAAACTAGTCATTTATCTCTGTAAATTCTGATTTCCAAGCCAGGCTGCTTGGTGTTGACAATCACAGAGCTACCTGGTGAGTCAAAAAGCCAAATATGTCCCCTGTAGACCAATCATGCCACCTCGAATTGGTCCTCCACTTAAAGCCATTCCCAGCCAATCTACAAATCTTGAGAGGGCTGAGAAGAAACCTGACCTTTTTTTAATATTCAGGGACAGAACGCAGTCACATCCAGCTGGCACTGGCTGCTGCTGATGCTGGCTCAGTCATCTCTGTTGTGCAATGATGAAGAATTAGCCGTATTCTCAGAAAGCCATTGTCAGGACAGGACAGAAGTTTCTAAATATGTGTTATTAGGCTCATCCCTTTTTCCTGTGGGGAAAATCAACCCATCTGCAAAAGACAATTAAAGTCACAGAAGCCTGTAGCTGAGTCTGTTGTCTGGATTTTAATCCCAGCGGCTCCGGGCCCGGACAGCTAGATTTTCAAACCTGACGACATCTCACCACCACCGAGGACCAAAATGGGGGAAGGTTGCAAGTGGGGAAGCTCCAAAACGAGGCATTAAGTTGCTTACCCAAGATCACCCTCAGCGGTGGCGGAATTGGAGGGGACGCAGATGGCCTGGTCAGGGGGCCAGGGACAATGCAGGAGCAGCTGAGGCATCTCCCAGAAGGAAGGAGCTCTCCTTGGCAGCTGCCTTAGGTATTGTGTGGGGGGAGAGAAAATTCTGAGCTCACCCGTGTGTCCTTGGGGTCCTTTCAAGACAGCTCCTGGAGGTGCCTGTTCCTTCCTCCTTCCATCCCTCCCCTCCTTCCATCCTTCTACAACTATCTACCGACCACCCAGCACGGTTCCAGCCTCTGCTTGGCACTGAGCTTGCAGTGACGAGCAAACCCAGACAGATCTCTTTCCACACGGCGTGCGCAGTCTAGCACAGTGCTGTCTAATCAAAATACAGTGTGAGCCATATATGTGATTTGAAATCTAGTAGCCACAGTGAAAATCATAAAAAGAAACATAAAATTAATTTCATCACCTATTTTATTTAACCCAATATATCCAAAACATTATCACTTTGACATGCAGTCAATATTAAAAAAACGATCAATGAAGTATTTTTACATTGTTTGTTTCTGACTGAGTCTTTGAAATTCAGTGTGTATTTTACATGCGCAGCACATCTCACCTCCGGCCAGCCACATTTCAGGCCCTCAGTAGCCACTGGTGTCTAACACAGATTCTTAACCTGGATCCAATAATTCTCTGGCGTAGGGGGTGTCCTGTGCATTGTGTTTAGCAGCATCCCTGGACTCTGCCCACTAGATCCACTAGCTTCCTCTCTCTCCAGTTGTGACAACCACAAATGTCTCCAGACACTGCCAAATGTCCCCTGGAGGTGGGGCGCAAAACTGGCCACTGCATTAGACAGTATGAGTCCAACAGCGCATGATATAATGACAGCTCAACCAGCATTAGTTTTTATTGCATTATTTAAGCTGATATTCTGTGCAGTCATTTATTGACCACTTAGTGTCTGCCACCGCTATTTCAGATGCTCAGAGGTACAGATAGGGTTCCTAAAAATGGAAATTTACTTTGCAGGGTGGATCAGAAAATATGCAAGCTGAGAGACAAATACGCCAAATAATTTCAAGTGGGGGTCAAGGTTATGAAGCAAATAAAACAGCATCATATGAGAGAAAGTGGCCGAGGCAAGGGGTGGGCAGAGGCCTCCAGGAAGAGGTGACCTCTGATCTGAGACGACGAGCAGGTGGGAAGCCTTCCTGGCGCAGATCTGGGAAAAGCTTCCCAGGTGAAGGGAACAGCAAAGGCAAAGCCCAGAACCTGGCACAAGCATGCCAGGAAGGGAGGGAGGGCTTGGATGGCTGCAGCCCAGTGTGGGGGAGGGGAGCAGTAGGCGATGAAGTCAGCGAGGTGGGCGGGGCCAACTCACACAGGGCCTATTAGTTACAGCTGACATTTAATGAGCGTACATGCCATGCTCAAATGCATCCCCTCATTTTATCTCCCTGACAACCCTGTAAAAAAAAAAAAAGCACTATCATTGTCCCCACTTTGCAGATGAGGAAATTGAGGCCTGGAGAGGTTAAGTTTCTTGGCCAGGAGCACTCAACCTGTACAGGATGGAAAAAAATAAGACTTTGAATGTGGGCAGTCTGACTCCAGTGACTGGAATCTATGGTTAAAAATTAAAGAGGGCAACAGGAAGCTACTAGAAGGTTCTTCTGGCTTCAATGTCTCCTCCAAGGCAGGCAGGGCCACTGATTTCCAGACATGTGCAAGCTGGTAGTGGACGAGGCTGGCATCCCTGACCCTCCCTCCACACCCAGAACCTGAGCTGGCCGCCAGACAGAGGTCACACCCAGGTGACTTCACAGTGCCACACCCTCAAAAGCTGATGGGATGGAGACAAAAACAAAGAATTTACATCACTGCAGTTGGGTTTAAGAGAGCCCAGAATCCTCAGCCTCCCTGTTCCAAAGGGCAAATGCACTGCAGTCAGCTAGTGAGGTTTACAGCCAGGGGGCCTCTTGTCCCCAAACACAGAAAATCGGGCCTGAGAAAACCAGTTAGAGGCCTGCCCTGGTGCTTGGGAGCACGAGTCCCAGACCTAGAGCCCGGCCTGCCCTGACTGCCTCCAGCAGCAAAGATAACAGAGTTGGCGCTTGGTTGACCGGAGGCAGTGCTTGGCTCAGGCACAAGGGAAGGAGAAACCTTGCAAGTTCTGTTTTCACTGCTGCCCTGTTCAGACAAAGGCAAAGTTGAAAGCTGTTAAAACAAAACAAAACAAAACAAAAAACCCTCACACCTGTCAGAGCCCTTTGAGCTGGGCTGGGTGTGAGTAGGCTCCTGTGATGTGGGAGGGGAAGAACAGAGGTGTGACTTCCCAGGGAAAGTGGCAGAACAGAGGCTGACTGGCGGTTGCAGCTGGGGAGCCATGATGGACTGGAGTCAGGGGACCTAGCTACACCTCTCCAAGCACATCTTCCCAGGGCTCCGGGCCTCAGTTTGCCCATCTGCAGAAGGGGATAATACAGTAATAACCATTGCTTAATACGTGCCAGGGACTTTGCTTATGTGATTCCCTTTAACCTGGGCACAACTCTTCAAGGCAAGTGTTTTTGGTTCCATTTGCAGATAAGAAAATAGAATATTGAAAAATTTAAGGCAAGTTTTCAAAACCAGTTCATTTGACACCAGAACTGTGCTCATTCATTTCCCAACGGGTACGAAATGCCCCGTCAACAACAACTACCATGACAATAACCAACACATATACAGCATTTCCTATGTGTGAGGCATTCTTATAAACACTTTTAAATCTTGCAGCTACTCTCTGAATTGGGCAATATTATTCTCCCAACTTTACAGTCGAGGAAACTAAGGCCCAGATGGAAAATAAAACAACTCTCTTATTCCCCATTATTATCACCCCACTAAGGAGCCTTTCTGGACATTTCCCCTACGCACATCCCCCCACCAGGAAATTTTAATACCACAGGTATACTGTTAACATCTGCGTATGTAGTGCGTGGGCATCTGTGCTTTATACACAAAAAGCAGGAATTTTTTGTCCCCTAAGAACCAGTTTTCACTCTCTTGGGGGAGACATAGCCTTCGTTAGGGAACATATGAAAATAAATATTTCCAGGGTCAACTAAGTTTGCAAAAATCTCTTTTACACTCTTAGAAAGATTCATCACACGCGTTAGCGTTCCAAAGAAGGGGGGGAGGGGGGGACAGCCTAACGTTCTGCAACTCAGTATTTTCCAGGCCTACTGACCACGGAAACCTGCTTCCATGCAGCAGCTAGGAACATCCAGCTTGCAGACATCCTTAGCTTTTCCTGGGTCACCCATATCCACAGTGATTGGTGATGAGAGGAAGAGGTTGAGCCAATCAAAGCCCTTCCCTTTCAAACAGGCCTGGATAGAGAACTTCCTGTCCTTCCCAAACTGGCGGAAGGTAATCCGGAAACCGCCTGAGGTTATGATCCTGGGATTCAGCTTCTCTAGAACAGTCTGAGGAAATAAAGCCAGACAGCAAGAAGCAGAGGCAAGATGGAGAGCAAGAAAGACAGCCCAGACTGGATCCAGGAGTCCCTGACCCCCCTGAACTTCCCATTTTTCAGTTTCCTTACAATGAGCTGACAAATCCCACTTTAGGTTTCAGCTGGTTGGAACTGGGTTTCTGTCACTTGGAACCAAACAAAATCCTGACCGTTTGCTGGGAGCAGTGCGCAGGAGCAGAGTGGGACCTGAGGGGAGAGGCACCGGTCAGCCCCTGCCAGGGCCATTGCCTCCTGGGGAAGAAGCAAGCCATGTTGTTCACGAACAACACGGTTTCCTAGAGTTTACCGTCTGCAAGGCCGGGTGTTCATCCCACATGGTCCTCCCTGCAATCCTGCAAGGCAGAGGCTGACGTTAGCCCCACTTTACACTTGGGGAAACTGAGGCACGGAGCGGTTAAGTAGTTCTGCACAGGACTGCAGGGTTTGCGCCTGGTCATTCGGGGGGCGGGGCGGGGGGGCTCCACACCCAAACTCGCTGTCTCTACCTTCAGCTGCTGCACAGAGGTAGCTTTGCAAGGGACCAGAGGTGTCCAGATATCTTTATCAAGATCTCTGCCTTTAACCTCCCTAAATCTTTCTCCAAGAAAAATTTATTCTTAGGCCGGGCGCGGTGGCTTACGCCTGTAATCCTAGCACTCTGGGAGGCCGAGGCAGGCGGATCATTTGAGCTCAGGAGTTCGAGACCAGCCTGAGCAAGAGCGGGACCCCGTCTCTACTAAAAATAGAAAGAAATTAGCTGGACAACTAAATATATATATATATATATATATATATATATATATATATATATATATATATATATAAAATTAGCCAGGCATGGCAGCGCATGCCTGTAGTCCCAGCAACCCAGGAGGCTGAGGCAGGAGGATCGCTTGAGCCCAGGAGTTTGAGGTTGCTGTGAGCTAGGCTGACGCCACGGCACTCTACCCCGGGCAACACAGTGAGACTCTGTCTCAAAAAAAAAAAAAAAGAAAAAGAAAAATAAAAATTTATTCTTGACAAATAACTTGGGGGCGGGGGTACACAACCCACAGCCATCAGGCGTATTTTCAATGCACAGAAAACCCCTGGAACTGGCCAGACCTGCTGGGCGGATAAGCAGGGAAGTGCAGTGCCCAACTCTGAGTAGAGAAACTCCAGCCCCTTCCCTTTGTCTCTTTCCCTCAGAGGGGCTCCTGCCAGGGGGCTGAGAACGTGGTCTGTGGGGGCCCTGAAATGCCCTCGGCCCATGGCTCAGGCTGCCCCCTTGGCCTGTGGGACCTGCAGCTGCTCAGGCCTTGGGACTCATGGCTGCTTCCGCTATGGCAGGGCACATGGGTGGAATCCCAACGTCTGTGTTGCAGCTCACCAACAGGCAGGCTTGCCCTTCCTCCCCCACGTCCCCATTGGTCCAGAGAGAGTCCAGAGAGAGGCAGTTATGGCAGAGACGAAAGAAGCTTGCCCACCTCCACGCCAAGAGGTCATGCCTGCCAGCGCGTTTGTCAGTCGTATCAAGGGACAGTATGGTGGGTGGTGACGTGCGTGGGCGCTGGAGCTAAAATGTCTGGGTTCTATCTCAGCCTTGCTGCTTTTTAGCTGTGTGAGCTTGGCCGGGTTAAACAGCCTATCTTGATGCCAATCTCTCTTCAAAATGGGGGTCACGCTAGTCCCTCCCTCACAGGGTTGTTGTGGGCATTAAATGAGCTAATTCATGGAGCACATGGGCTGCAGCGCTTGGGTGGAGTAAATGCTCATTAAAAGATCCCACTGTCAGGCTGGGCATGAATCCTAGCACTCTGGGAGGCAGGAAAATCACTTGAGGTCAGGAGTTCAAGACCAGCCTGAGCAAGGGCGACTCCCATCTCTACTTAAAAACAGAAAAAATTATCTGGGCATGATGGCATGTGCCTGTGTTCCCAGCTACTCGGGAGGCTGAGGCAGGAGGATCATTTGAGCTCAGGAGTTTGAGGTTGCCGTGAGCTATGATGACTCCACTACACTCTAGCCTGGGTGACAGAGTGAGACTCTGTCTCAAAAAAAAAATGTCCCACTATCATTAGTACCCACGTTTCAGCACTAAGCCCCTGGGTCCTGGCATGCAGTAATTACTTGTGGAATGAATGAATGAACTAGTTCATTATCAATCTTTTCTGAATTAAATTTTTCATGCTTTCAAAAGCATGTTCAACTCCAGTGCTTGGTCTAATGAATGGGATCCTCTTTACCAGGCACAAAATCCTCAGAAATGGTTTCGATTTGTTTCCCCAAACCAAGACACAGGGTGACGGTAAGGCCCTATGAGTGCTAGTTGTGGGAAGCAGAATTCTGAAACACCCCCAAGATTCCCTCCCCTTGTGGTTCATGTCCTGGATAGTCGCCTCCCCATGGTGTGGGTAGGACCTGGGAATATGATGGGATGTCACTTCTGTAACTATGATATCATGTTCTCGGACAAAGGTGGAGGGATTTTGCAGCTGTAGGTCCTGTAGGAACTGACTTGAGTTCATCGAAAGGAGATCATCCTGGGTGGGCCTGACCTGATCAGATGAGCCTTTTCAAAGAAGCTCTAGAGATCAGAGAAGGAAGAAGTCAGAGATTCACAGCAGCAGCAGCCACACTTCTGCTGTCTTGGAAGGAGCAAGCCACCACCAGTTCTGCAGCTGCAACAAAATGAATTTTGCCAACAACCACATGAGCTTGGGAGAAGACCCCAAGCCTCCAAATGACTCCTCAGCCCAGCCAACATCTTGATTATAGACTTGTGAGACCCAGAGCTGAGGATCCAGTTAAGCTGGGCCCAGAATCCTTTGCCATGAAAACAGTGTTAGCTTAAGCCACTAAGTTTGTGTGGTAATTCATTAGGCAGCAGTTGAAAACAAACACATTAACCATTGCTGCCATTTTTCAGGACTCACTCTGTGCCAAGTGTCATGTGCTAAGGGCTTCATGTGCTGCATCTCATGTCATGTTCTCAGCACCTGGAGTAGGTTCCAGTGGTATCCCCACTTACCGACAGGGAAACCGAGACCCAGAGAAGTCGCACAAGGTGGAGGCAAAATTTAACTCCAGGTGGCTTACCCCCAAGGCCTGCCCTGGGTACTAGAACTGCAACATTTTTAAAACATATACGAACACATAGGCATGAAAATTTCTGAAGGATGCATGGTACACATTGGTAATCTGGACGGTGAGATAAGAAGGTAATGTTTTGCTTGTATCTTTTTTAAATGAGTTCTCATTTCTTTTACAATGAATATTATCTTTTAACAATCACAAAAAGAAAAAAAATATTTCACATCCACAGTGACAACTGCTGAGCGGTGGGGTTATAGGCCACTTTTACATTTTTCTTTCTTTTTATGATCTCAATTTTCTACTGTGTCTACAACGAATATGTTGCTTCTATAATTTTGAAAAGGCTCAAGCCAAGAAAACAAGGGAATGTGTGTCAGAATGTGAAAGCAAAAGGAGAGAAAGTGACATAGGACGAGGGGCTTGGCCCCAGACATTCCGAGCAAAGAGGGCTGGGGTTTTGTTCTAATGAAAGCGAATTTGCGGGCAAACTTGAAATGTGGCTTCAGACCTCCTGGAAGAGGTAGGTTTCTGAGACTCCCAGCAAATGGGCTTTTATTAAACATTTGCATCTTCTTCTACAAATGTTGTCCCCTGAAACTTCGTTATTTTAATTGGTAGCTATTCCTGTGGGCTCTTGCTTGCATGATAGCTGCTAAGAAATCCGGGCTCCAGACACCATTTCTTCGACATAGGGAAAGGTAAGGAAAAGCATGCTCACCAACCCCCAGAAACACACTGTGGATAGAGCTTACAGTTGGGTTCAATGCTAACCATTAATTCGTGAGGGTTATGTGCCAAGCTCTGTGCCAGGCAGTTTCTTTGAGTCTCTCATTTTATCTTCCCGTATCTCTATGAGACGAGTCCTGGCATATATCCATTTTACAGATGCAGACCTTGAAGCTTAAGGAGATCTAGTAATAATAATAATACCCCTTTTCGTATGGCTGTAGTGTGAAGGTCTTTTGCTGTGTTTCCTGCCCAACAGCCATTCCCCTTTCTTCTAGTAATAGTGTCTGACTTGCTCTGGAGAAACCATTCCTCCCTTACTTTTGATCCATGTGGCCCTATAGGGCTTGACCCCACCCCTGGCTCAGAGTAGACTCTTGAACCAGGGAAGAACAGTCAGAATCATAGTGATTGGTTCACAAATGAGCACATGACCAAGCTGGACCAATAAGAGTCAGTCCCGGGATTTTGTTGGGTGCTCTGTCTGCTGACTTTGCTAGGCTAGAAACTGAGTGTAGAGTGGGTGGCGGCTAGGAAGGAAGCCACCTTCATGAAAATCAGAGTAAAGGGACTGAAAATATCCAAGGACTAATTTTCCAGTGACATGAGCCAATTTATTTTTTCATTTGTTTAACTCAGTTGAATTTGCTTTCTGCCACTTACAGTCAAGAATCTCGACTAATAGTCCCATACTTCCTGCAATTCAGCCGGATACCGGCCATTGCTTTAGTGAAAATGAATTAACGTGCTCTTCAGTGCACGTGGTGCAGCCTCCTCTTCTGGGCTGAGCTGCAGCTCTCCGCCCTGGAGGCCGGGGATGAATCAGATGTGCCTGGGAGGGCCCTTCTCATAATCCCAAAGGAAGGTTAACCAACTCGTGCAGCATCAAAGCAGAGACTGCAAGCAAACCTGTTGGATTCTGCTGGAGGAGATCCCTCCCTGGGCAGGGAGCAGCGCGCTTTCAAGCAGCACACCTCCCTCCTGCAAGAGGTCACTGCGCACTCAGACCTGCCTGGACAGGATGCCACTCACTTAAACACTGGCCTTTTCAGGCCCTGAATAGGATTCCTTTATTCAAGGCTTTTTAAGGAAGACACACCCTTTTCCTTCTGGCTGTGCCTATATTTGGATTAAGTCCCTGGGCCAACTTCACAAACGGAGAAGCAAAGGGGTTGTTCCTGGGACTTGGCCCAGCTCTGCTGGGGGTGGATGGAAAAATGATAACTGATGTGCTCCAGAATCATCCCATAATGACCAAGTCCCTGGTCCACATTGGTCAGAGGCTTGGAGCAAGGCCCAGCATTGCAACTGGTGGCCCCCAAGTCGATTCCAGCCCGCAGTCCCTGTTCAGTCTGCAAAGGCTCTCTTAGACCTGTCTATCTGAAGCCAGCATCTAAAAGACACCAGTGTTCACACAGCCACTGGGATTGCTGCTCCATCATAAAGTGGAAGATCCAGCAATGCTGAGCCCGCGTGCCCCGGCCTAGCTGAGGAGTGGCCGCCAGCCTCCAGGAGGTGACACACTCCAGGTTGTCATTCTCCACTTGGACTGGCCTGGCAGGAATTTGGACCTAGGGGCCCAGATCCAGCCCATTCCAAGCCCACCACATCCCACCTGCCCCTCACCCCCCAGGCCCGGTCACGCTTCCCCCTGTTCCTTAAACACAGTAGGTCATCTGCTGCCTCCAGGGCCTTTGCACATGCTGCCTGGCCAGTGCTGCCCCTCCCTGATGTTCTGATGGCCTGAGCAGGTTTCTGCTTCGATGTCATCTCCTTAGACTGACTCTCAGACACACTGTTCTTTTCTCTTCTTCCCTTTTCTCTTTCATTGTTTCTTTGTCTTTTGGTCGTCTTTACCCCTTCTCCTCTCCTCCCTCTCCCCCTCCCCTCCTTCCTCTCCCCCCTCCCTCCTTCTTTCCTTCCTCCTCATTTTTTTCTCCTCAGCATCGTCATCAAAGGTACTAGAAGTATAGATTTCCATTCACGTTAACTGTCAAAGGAAAGACTCAACCCTCCCCTTCTGTCTGCATAATTTTGTCTTTTCTGGCTAATAAAATGAATAAATTCTACTTTTGTAAAGGAAAATTTCCTTTGCAAAGAAATCACGGGCTTGGTCTGAGCCATCAGCCACTCCCATCTGGCACTCAGAGCCTCCGCACTCCCTGGTAGCTGGGTCAGGACCCACGGAGGGGGACTCCCAGGACTCCCAGCTCCCACAAGGGGCAAAGGATGTTCGTGTCCACAGGCACCTTGCTGCTCGGCCCCTCCCTCTCCCCAACCGCACACGCCCAGAGAAAGGTTTTCTCCCCGACACGTCCTTCTCTGTGTATTGTTTTCTTTCTGAAAATACTGTGTGACTCCCATTCGCTCTCTCTTCCCACCTCAGGAAACAGGAAAGACCCCTGGGGTGGTGTGGGGGGAGTCCCAAAAGTGAAATGGGGGAGAGTGGAGGAAACCCCCATTTCAAGAGCTGTTTATCTCACTCTTATTAAAGGGTGAGTGGTTACTTTGGGATTCTCTTCTATCAGAGAGTAGAAGTGGCCCTTTCTTAGCCACAATTTCCCTTCTCCTGATGTGCAAGCACCCTCCTGTCACTGAGGTAAAACAAACTCCAGACACTTTGTCCACATCGGAGCAGGTTTCCCTGGGTCCATGGGGACTTGAGCGCCTAGGTCTGAATTCTCTAAATGCTGCCAGGAAGCCAACACAATGGGCCTAGCTCCCTGCACATGTCTCTGCTTGCCCGTGAGGATGGCAAACTCCAATTTTCTGTTCCGACTTTTTATTCAAAGGAAAAAAAGAAAAAAGAAAAAGCAGTCCACAGCCCCAGGACACAGCACCCCTGTCCTCAGGCTTGTGCCTCAGGCACCCCGAGAGGCAGGATGGCGGGACCCTGGGCTACGGGCTCCCATTTGTCAGAGGCCACAGCAGTCACCACCTCCCGGGAGCTCTGCCTGGGTTCACCCACTACCTCCCCGGCCCAGCAGGCACCAGAACGACTCCTGGGTGAGTCACCGCCCTCAGAGGTTCAAAGGGCGCTGCGAGCAGTCAGAGTTTCCGCAGCACCCGCACAGCCGTGGCAGCCCTCAGGGGAGCCTGGAAAGGGCCAGTCAGCAGAGCTGCGGGGGGCCTGGCATGGCCGGGACGTGACATGTCATGGTCATTCCTTGGACTGTCACTGACCTATATCGGGGTAGTGGGGTGAACAGTGTCCCCTTAAAATTCATGTCTACTTGGAACCTCAGAATGGGACCTTATATGGAAATAGGATCTTTGTGGATATACCAAGGTAAGGACAAAAATGAGATCACCCTGGATCAGGGTGGGGCCTAAATCCAATGACAGTGTCCTTCTCAGAGACAGGAAAGGACACACAGAGAAGGCCACGTGAAGATGGAAGCAGAGACTGGAGTGATGCATCTCCAAGCCAAGGGATGCCCAGGCTGCCGGTAGCCACAGGATGCTGGGAGAGGGGCCTGGGATGGTCCCTCCCTCACGGCCTCCAGAAAGAACCAACCCTGCCAGCACCACGATTTTGGACTCTTGACCTCTAGGACTATGAAAGAATACGTTTCTGCTTTCCATTAATCCACCCAGTTTATGGAAATTTATTGTTAGGAAGCAAATATACTTAGGAAGCAAAAGAACATTACTCTGTATTTTTCTGTGGGGCAAAATGCCCTTTTAGAGCATGGGTGACAGTCATCAGAGTTGGAGCTGGCAACGGTCCGATAGTTTGACATCGCCGTCACCAGCATCACAATCATTATCACCACCATGATCACTATCACCATTATCACCATCATCATCACATCATCGTCATCACCATCATCACCATCATCATCATCACAGTCACCATAATCACCAACATTATCAGCATCACCACCATCACTATCATCATCATCACCAACATCATCACTATGACCATTGTCACCGTCACCACCACCACCATCGCCACCATCACCGTCATCACTACCACCACAAGTATCATTTAGTGAGCAAGTACTACATGCCACATATCCCTTCCTCAATCCTCCCAATGATACAAGGTAGCTTTAATTGTTCCCACTTCCCGACCAGAAAACTAAGACCTGAGAGATTAAACAACATTTCCCTGGAGTTCTGAACTCAGATGGCCAAATCCCCACTCAATAGCTAGGTGACCTCTGCCAGATTCCTTACCTGGCCGAGCCTCAAGTCCTGCAACTACAAAATGGGTTTAACAAGGGTACCCACCTAACAGGGCTATCATGGGGGTGGACGAGATGATGAGCATAAAGCACTTGGCACTCAATAAATGACGCAGTTGTTGCTGTCTTGCTCTTGCCCCATCAGCTGCCAAAGGAGGAAGGGAAGGTCCTCTTTGTCTCCAACCCCAGCCACATTTTGAGCTCCCTGCACAGCCCCGGAAATCTCATGAGTGCAGGAACCAGGCACAGTGAGACCCACCAGGAAACCAGGTCATTTCCAACTCTCTAGCTACACACACACAACCCACAGCGCTCCTCTGGCCCCTCCGAAACTGAAATCCAAACCAGTCTCATACCCCAAGGATAGGAATCGCCATGAAATTTGCAGGCCCCAGTACAAAATGCAAATGTTCAAAAGTGTTAAGAATTTCAAGATATCAGCAACAGAGCACTAAACCAAGCACAGGCCTTTTTGAGCATGGGGACCGTGTGACGGCCCACCCCCATGTGCCCATGAAGCAGACCCTGCCCAAGGACTCTGCTGGCTTGTGTGGTTACCCAGCCAGGCTTTTGCTGCTACTTAGAATCTTCAGGTACCACCTGTTTTCTCCCTGTGACCACCCTGGCTGGAGGTCTGTGCTGATAAGGTCCCAACACTTGGGGGCAAGCAAGTCTCCCTCAGAGTTGAGTGCAGAGGTCTCCGGCTTGTAGGTAGGCTGTGGGAGCTGGCACAAGGGCAGACCCCCGATGAGCCATGTAAAACCTCAGCAAGCCCGTCACACACACCCCACTGAAACATGTAAGTCGACACCAATCGGGCCCTTTCTGCCAGGAAGCTTCAAGCCGCAGCCTGCCTGCCCTGTGTTTGATTTAGTCTGTTTAACCTGATGCAATGCACAGAAAGGGACGGTGGGCAAACCCCAACCCTGACCCTGAGCAGGGCCACATTAAACTTCCCATGAACACTGTATGAAGAAATAGCCACTACTGGCCCTGCAGCTAATGCCTAAGCAAGGAGCATGGCTGTTGGGCAAACAGAAGAAAACAGCCGGTGGGTAAGGGGAGGCGGAGTGAGCGAATAAAGGCTCCAGCATTGGAGGATGGCAGCGGAGCTGGGGAGGGGGATCATTTGCATGACCGCTAATGACAGATTGCAATTTATTGAGTTCCTTCTATCGACCCAGGCACTGGGCCAAGGCTGGAGCCGACAAACGTTCTCTCTCATAGCTAGACTGTAAATATCTCAGGCTGTGAGGGTCATGCAGTCCCTTGCAACCACTCAACCTGCCGTCGCAGCACGGTCCCGAGTTCTCAGACAATATGTAAATGAACATGTGTGGCTGTGTCCCAATAGCATGTTATTTACAAACACAGGTGTCAGGTAGATCTGCCCCATGAGCCATAGGTCGCCAAGCCCTGGACTAAATGATTTAGGTACATTATGTCATTCAGTTATCTCCCCAATGTGTGCTACTTCCTCCTCAACTAACACCCACCCTTGTCTGGCCCCAGAGTCTGTTTTTCTATTTATTGCTTTCTTGTTTGCCCCCGTCCCCAAATAGATTATAGGCCCTGTGAGGTCAGGGACTTAGTGTATTTGCTTACTGCTGTAACCCAGCCCTTAGAAAAATAGATGCCCAACAGATTGGTTGAATGAAGTAAGCATCTCATCCTCATCTTGCAGATAAACAAACTGAGGTTTAGAGAGAAGGAAATAACTTGCTTAAGTTCACAAAGCTAGAAAAAGAAACACCTGGTTCTTCCGAGACTGTGCTCAGGGAATTTACTGTTGTAAAACACAGGGCTTACAAAGGTAAATGCTTACTGAGGTCAAACAGGTAATGGAAATAAACGAGTGAAGTGGGTCAAGGGCAGGATAATAGGGAGTGGTGGAGACTGTGGCAAACTAGACTATACGCTCTGTCTACAAGTGGCTGCTCCTTGGCTCCAGCCAACTGTGGCCATGTGTGACTATGGGGCCAGTATGGCCAGGCCTTCTGGTTTTCCAAGCAAAGCCGGAAATCCAGGCTTTCATGTGAAATATTTCAATTCTTAAATGCTGGCAAGCATTTAATTTTTTTTTTTTTTAACTCTGTGCTAGCCAAAGAAAGCATGCCATCATTCTGTGGTTTCTGGCTTAAAACTATTAAATAGTTGGAAAGTTTTGCCCATTAACCCTTCTTCTTCATGCACGAAATTAGAAACTGGAACAAGATTGAGCTGTTTGCTCCAGAACATTCTCCCACTCTAATCTCTTAATGCATAGAATCAGAACCAGTTATGTTCGGGTCATGGAAAGCATGTCCTTTTCTAATTTTTAATATTCTCCTGAGAAGGCAGACAGGTTCCCCTGAGAGTGTGGAGACCCATAAAATTCCATTTTTAGGTGAATGTCAGAGGTTTACATCATACAATCCCACACCAACCTGGGACTAACTCCACAAGAAGTCCCATTTCTCCAAGTGATAATACCTTCTTCCAGGTGGTGGAAACCTGTGCTTTATTTCTGCCCAGTACTCCTCCCTGACTCTGGTAAATGACTCCCTCCTCTGTTTAGAGACTTGCCCCTTTCTCCATGTGGTTCTGCTTGTGCTGTCAATCATGTGCTTCCCCACCACTGCCTTTACAGAGAGACAGTAATCCCAGCCTGGCCAATCCCAAGACTCCATCTCTCTGGCCCTTCTGATTGGCCCAGGGATATGCATATGATCCAACCTGGACCAATCACAGCCCTGCCCTGGGGTTTTTAGTAGGCAGACTCTGAGAAACCCAAGCTCTTTATAGCCTCTGTGATTGCCACAGGCAAGGTTGTATTGTACACAAGTCCATGCCCCTCCTAACCTTTACACAGCTGCACAGAGGAAGAGCAAGAGGCCAAATAGAGAGAAAAAGAAAGGGAAGCGGGGGAGAAATAGAGAGCTCTGTTGACAACGTGTGAATCCGTGCCACTACCCTTGTGTGTCCCAGCTCTGTGAGCCAAACAGCATCCTTTTTGCCTTTAACTAGTTTGCATTGGGATTTTGTCCCAGAAAACCCAGAGACTCTGATTGCCTCCCAAATGCCCATGTCAATGATAGTCTAACACTACCTTGCCCCTCTAAGGGAGTTCAAGATCAAAGACATCATCTCCTTGCAGAAATTCGTCTCGCAAGAACAAAGAGATGGCCAGTTGTCTGGGTCCCTCCTCAGGGTTTGAGATTGCAATGTGAGTGCTTCATAAACATGCCCATCAGAGTACTTCTGATTGTAGAGAAAAAAGCAAACAAATTATCTGAGGGTCTGAGCGACTTGGCTTGAGCAAGCTGTAAAATTTTTTTAAATCATGTATTTTAAACTTAAAAATCTATGAAGAAGTTTGCCATTTACTCTGTGATATACTGACACTTGTCTTCAATTGTCTTAAAATGGTTTCCAACCAGCTTTGAAAGACATACCATATTTAAGCTGTGTCTTCACACACCCCATAGCACATCCCTGCCTGCCCCAGACACAAGCACCCTCAAAATTCTCCTGACTTTCAAGCTGAGAAGCAATGCCAGAGGGGACCTTGGGTTTATTCCCCAGAGCACTTCAGCTCTGCTTGCACTTGCATGCCCTGCTCAGCATCCCCGCCCCCCAGGTCACTAGCACACCCTCCTATGGAGGCAGCCTGGTGACATTTCTGTTTTATTTGAATGTGCGTGAGGAAGTGCTGTGGTTTGAATGCGTCCCCCAAAGTTCCTATGTTGGAAATTTAATCCCCAACACAACCATGTCGAGAGGTGATTAGGTCATGAGGGTTCTGCCCTTACAAATAGATTAATGCCATTATCTTGGGATTGGGTACGTTATCAGTTATGGCAGAAGTGGGTTCCTGATACAAGGATGAGTTCAACCCCCTTCCCTCTCTCACCTGCATGTGCTGTCTTGCCCTTCCACCTTCTGCCACGGGATGACACAGGAAGGAGGCCCTTGCCAGATGCCAGCCCCTTAACCTGAAACTTCCCAGCCTCCAGAACTATAAGAAATAAATCTGTTCTTCATAAATTGCCCAGTCTCAGGTATTCCGTTATAGCAAAATGGATGATAAGACAGAAACTTGGTAGTAGGAGTGGGGCTGTTGCTGTAACAACAACCTTGGAACTGGGTAATGAGCAGAAGCTGGGAGAACTCAGAGTGGCAGGCTAGAAGAGTCTGTACTGCCTCGAAGGGAGCCTTAAGGGTGATTCTGCTGAGGGCTCAGAAGAAAACAGCTGTAGGAAAATCTGAATCTTCTTAGAACTTGACTGCATGATGTCCATGTCCTGGGGCTTTAAGAAGGCAGAACTTAAGAGCAATGAACTAGGATACGTGGCAGTAGAAATTTCTAAGCAAAATATTGAAGAAGCTATGTGGCCACTTTTAACTGCCTACAGTAAGATGTGAGTGGAGAGAAATGATTTAAGGATGGAATTTCTAATTAAAAGAAAACCAGGGCAGAAAGATTTGGAAAATTCACAGCCTGGCCATGTAAAGAGCAAAAAGGCATCTTTAGGAGAGCAAACCCACGGTGCGGCCAAGTGACCACCTGCTAAAGAGATTAGTATGGACAGAAGGAAGCCAGGTGCTAGTCATCAAGACAATGCTGTCTACAAGCTGGAGACCCTGGGATGCCAGAGCTCAGTCCAAGTTCAAAGACCTCAGGACCCAGGAAGTCAATGCTGTAACTCTCAGTCTGAGGCCAAAGGCCCAAGAACCCTGGGGCTGGGGGTCGGGGCAAGACGCTCACGTAAGTCCTGGAGTCCAAAGGCCAGAGAGCCCAGAGTTCTGAGGTCCAAGGGCAGGAGAAGAATGTCCCAGATTCAGAAAAGAGAGAAGAAATTGCTGTTCCTCTGCCTTTTTTGGTCTGCCTGAGCCCCCAGCTGATTGGACGGTGCCCGCCCCCATTAAGGGCATGTCTTCCCCACTCAGGTCCCGAACTCACACGCCAATCTCTTCTAGAGACTCCCTCACAGTCTCACCCAGAAATAACGCTTTACCAGTTCTCTAGGTGTTCCTTAATCCAGTCAAGATGACAACCTGAAATTGGCCATCACAGGGAAGGTCTCGTCATGCCATCCTCAGCCCAGACGGCTTATCGACATGTTCCCTGCAACCACAGACCGCTGAGGGAATCGTCTCAGCGTGGAGGGCCGACAAGTGTAATGTCTTCTGCCTCACCACCTTGCCGGTGACATGTTAGTGTCCTAGGGATGGCAGTGGCCCCTGTGGCTACTCCGCTGGCCCAGCCTCTGCTCTAGCTCTGCCCCTCGATGGCCTGTGTGCTCCAGCTGGAGAAGGAAAACGTGCACCTCTTTCTTCTCTTCAGTCAGACAAGTGAATGCAAAACTCCACCAAAATGCCTTTACTGGGTGCCATCTACATGTGCCGATACCATTCCATCAACTTGCCTGAGGGCCTACTACGTAGAAGGCCCTGGAGATGCACATGAACTGAACCCAGTGGGTCACCAAGGAGACTGTAGGCTTCTGAGCCAATGGTGATCCTGCTGGGAGACACACGGTGGAGACAGAATTTGTATTTCATGCTGTTGAGTCCATAAGGAACCAGGGAGCCTTTACACCCCATTTGCTGATCACTTGTGTGTATTTTTGGCACAAGATTTGGATCTGAAAGGGAAGAGAGAGGGGATTCTATAGAGGGGCTTGGGGTCTTTCCATCTGCAGAGAAACTTTGGAATAATTCATTGGCTTCCATTTCATTTATTCAACTAAGTTGGTGAAAATCTGTTGCGCTCTTCCTATGTGCTCAGAGCTGTGGAAGAGACAAGTGATACTGTGGGGAATAGGACCCGGTCCCTGCCCTTAGCATTAAAATAATGATACATTACTAATAATATAATAATGCTCATATAGTACTCATCTTGCACCAAGATCAGTTCTAAGTTCTTATTCATTTAATCCTTATACTAACCATGTTTTACTATCATCTCCATATTATAGATGAGAAAACAGAGGCTCAGAGAAGTCAAGTAACTTGCCTAAGATCACACAAGTGAGATGGTAAGTGGCAGAGCCAGGTAACCGAACCCAGAAACTCTGACTCTGGAATCTACCATTCAGTATTGCTATTACTACCGCTAATACCACTAATCATTATTATTATACTAACAGCTTAAATTTCATGAACTGTTGTCGTGTTCCAGACACTATGCTAGACATTTTATGCGTATTCAAGCATGCATTGAACATCTTCTATTTGCCAGGCATAACAATCCTATAAGAAAGGTTTTTTCCATTTTTCAGGCAAGTAAACTGAGGCTCATAGAGGATAAGGGATTTGCCCAAATTCTCAGAGCTTGTAAGAGGCTAAAATAAAGACTGAAACCCACATTTTCAAGACCCATGCATTTGGCTGTTTAAATGTGTGCTCTCCTGCCTCCCTAGAAGATAATTTTGGTTATCGGAATGTTTAAACAGATTCAGTGAAGATTTAAACAAATCATCCATATGAAATGCTGGGTTGTGGCCCTCAGTGACCGAATCTCCCTGCTTTCCCATCCTGGAAACTGATATTTTCTTATTTGCTTGCCTGGAGGGCCCCTAAAATGAAGATCAACACAGCTCACAGAGCAAATATCAATTTTCACTTTTGAAAAACAACCTGACATTGCCTCCAGGATAAGGTGGTGCCTTTTGCTCTGAACTGGAAAGAGGAAAAGAAGAAAGCATTTTATAAGTGACTACTCACGCTTCCTTAACAAAGCATACTCTTCTTCCCTCCCTGTCCTCAGAGCCGGCAGCCGGGCTGGCCGCATTCCTCCCTCCCTGGGCTGTTTTCCTTAGCAGATTGCTAAACTCCAGGGTGAAGGCAGCCTGAGAGTCCTGGCAGTGGGGAAACAACTTCATTACCTGCAACTTCTTTCCCCATCTGGTGCAGGGTGTCACCCACAGCCCCATGCTCTGCAGGCCCAGTGACTATGTTCCTTGGCCACTGACTGGGCCCCTTGGGTTACCAGACTAGGGAGATCACTGGGGCCTAGACTCAAACAATGCCATAGCTGAGCGTGGCAGAAACTTTCACTGCCTTAGGGATATTCTGGGCATGGCAGGTCATGGGCAACCCTTCTCCCAAGGGGTGCATTCCCTCTCCTCCCACTTCTCCTCTTTCCCTGGCCAGTCCTTGCTCAGCCTCCAAATCTTAGCACCTGCTGCTCCCCCTGCCTGAAATGCTGTCTCCTCAGATTTTCCCATAGCTGGTTTTTTCCCATCATTCAGGGCTCTGCTTCTGTGTCACCTCCCCAGAGAGGCCCTCCCTGATTGCTCACCCAAAGTAGCTCCTCCAGTCCCTCTCTACCACCTTACATGGCTTTCTTGTCTCTTTAGCACTTATCTCTGGGAAAAACGATCTTGACTCTTTCTGGTTTGCTTCACCTCACACCATCAGCATGAAAAGGGGCTCTCATTCCTCCTTAAGTCCTAGAGCCTTGCCATTCGCAATGGCTCATTATACTTTGCTCCCCTCTCATCTATAAAACAAGAAGATAGGTGACTCCAGGCTTACTGGAGCCAACTCAATTTGTGGGAGAATCTGGGGAGCAGGAAATCAGAAAGAATAAGCCCCCTTCTCCAGCCAGCTTGAAGTAGTCCTACGGGGACCAAGCCCAAACCCAGCAGAATCAGGAAACCAGGAGGGGAGGTTCTGTCTGTCTCAGGCTCCAGCTCACCCCAGAAACCTCGCTCTGCAAACCTCAAATCCTAGGCAGGAAGGGAAGCAGTGAAGGGCAGTAGTTACAGAGCTTCGGAGAAAGACACAAGATGGAGTGCCAGCCTTGTGGCTTGCAAACAATGTGCCCTGGGACGAGCCACCTCACCACTCTGTGCCTCGGTTTCCTCTTCTGTAAAACAGGGCCGCTGGGAGGATTGCAGATAATAAGTAACACACTTAGCACACCGTATAAACTGCAGGTATTGATAATAATTATGAAAATCTTTGCATCGGAAGCCTTGAGGACTCTTTTCCTTGAGAAGCTCTGTTTCCTTTCTTGCTTTGGCTCTGACTTTATGAGAAAGTTAATTCTGATCGTCTGGTTATCTCCTATAGAACTATATCAAGACCAGTTTGTTAAGAGTTATCTGAAGTACAGTTTGTAACTGGAGTTGGAGTGGGGCTTTTATTTTTATGAGATTTTCCCCCCTTTATTCTTTTTTTAAAAGTCCCTTTACTTTTGGAGAAAAGAGAATTCATGTTTTGCCAAGGAGAAAACAAAAAGCCGTCTGGCCTCCAAACTGTCGTCATCTGGGCTCCCCGAGCCAGGAGGAGGGCGAGGGTTGGGATCGCGGCATAACCTGGTGCGGAACGCGGGCTGGGTGGGTCAAGGCGCAGGTGGAGGGCAGAGCCCAGGCCCGTGCCTGGGGAGGAAACCAAGGCAGGTCCACCCACCGCCGCTTCTCTACGCCCAGGACCCGGCTGACTGGAGGAGGCGCCACAGTCCCACCAGAAGCCCACGAGCATTCTGGGTACTTCTCGCACCTCCACAGCCCAAGCCAGCACTGTAGCAGTCTCCGGTGTCTAAGCCAATCAGGGTGCTCCCTCCCCACTTCCCAGGGTGATTGGTTCGGGTAACTCTGACCTGAGCCAATCAGCACGTGGCATTCCCCCGGCCACAGGCATTGGTCACGGTAGTCCAATCAGCATCGATCTCAGGGCTTTTGCTCCAAGATGGGGAGTCTCTTCTTTGTCCCTTCCCCCGCTCTGCTTAAGGTCATGAATTTACTGAGAATGAAAGAGCAGAATTCAGACCAAGTCCCTCTGCCTCCAAAGCCTAGATATGTCACACTCCCCAACCCCCATCACCGCCACAACTACACTTGGCACAGAAATGCTTTGGGACCCAGACAAGGGAATACTCCAAAATAATAACTGATTGTATTAACTTGGTAGGATAATGGGAGATGATTTGTGTGTGTCTGTTTTTCTACATATTTCAAAGAAACAGCTCAGTAACCAAAAAACACAGTTGAAAGCAATTGGAAATTTTACAAACGTCACTTTAAAATGCCCAAAGGAGAAATATTGTCAGAGCAATGAGCAAAATTCTTTGAAGTCCTTTTTATTATCTCTGCGCCTCTCAATATTATTTCCTTTTGGGATTTTGTTGGATCTCTTGGTTAAAAGAAGCCATCTTTCTTTCGAGATTGCAAAACTGAGAAAGCTTTGTGAGCTTCTAAGGCCACCTCATGGTGAGCCTAGAAAGTAGAGAGAAGAGAGAAAACTTGGAAAGTGGGAAAGAAAAAGCATGACAGAAAGAGAAAGCGCGCACACGAGCGCACCAGAGAACAAGGAAGGCTGAGACAGAGAAAGCTGTTGATATCACTTAAGCCCCTGGAACCAGACATGCCTGAAGGGAGATCAACTCCTAGACTTTATCAATATGTGAACCAATGAACCACCATTTTTAAGCCAGTTTGAGCTGGGCTTCAGTCAAGAATCAAGAAAAAGGAGAATAACCCAGTAGGCAATATCAGGGTTTTCTTTAGCCAATTGCAATATAAAAAGAGGTAGTGAACTTTTGTGTTTATATGTTGTTTTTTCCAGATACTTATAAAATGTGATTTAACTAGTTTTATAACAAAAACACATTTTTAAAGGTAGAAACTCTTTCTGTTCTTTGAAACAGCTGGCTTTGGGCTCTTTCCTAAAAGCCTGAGGTTTGAAGTGTTCAGAAACCAGCCCTCTGATGCAGGATTTGCTCTCCCAAGCTCCTCTCTGGCCTCAGTTTCTCCACCTGTAGCAGAAAGCCTGATCCCCAAGAGAGGTAGCTGCAACCAAAGGTTCAGGAAACCTGCTGGATCAAAATTAATTAAAGTGTGGAGCAAGCCACAGATGAAAGGAGCTTGTAGAACTCTTTAACAATCCCAATAAAGAATTTCCCTTTCAATTACAGGATAATTTTCTTCTCACGGCATTTGCAACCATCACCAAGCAGTTTCCTGGGCCACTTTCCATGTGGCTGGACCAGTCTTTCTGGAATCCCTGCATTTTTTTTTTCTAAGAAACTCAGGGGGAAGCTTGGGGGATGAAAAGAAAGGAGGACAGTGGGTACATTTTAGAAATAGCTATTTCATGGGATCTGAGAGGCTGCTGGAAATACTGAAACAAAGGGAGGCAACGGGAATGGCTCCAGCTGACAGGCACCCTGCAGGTCCCGGCAGAGAAGGGTTTCCTTCATTTCTGTGTCGCCCCTCGCTCTTCTCCCTTCGCTCTTACACAACACCACACACACATACACACACACAGAGGCTGACTGCCACTTCTGGGCAACATGAAATCTTTCCCACCTTCTGGTCTTCATCCTGGCTCTCCTCCACACCAGACGTGCCCCTCTTCTCCCCAACACACACATCACCTGGCTAACCAGGCTAACTAACCCCTTCTACTTCAGATTTCAGCTAACCCATCCTTATTCAGCCCCACGTTGGCCTGCCTGGAATAGATTCGCTTCCCCCATCCTATACATTCATAGCACCCAATACTTCTTCCTAACAGGAAGCACAATTGTAATTAATTAATTGTATTTCACTAGTTATTTCTTACCTCTGTTCCCCACTAGCTGTGAGCTCCATGAAGGCAGCTTGCCGCTGCATCTCCTGGGCTTGGCACATGGCAAATGGCTGGTAAATACTTAAAAAGGCAAATCTTTAAAAGAATTTTTTAAGTGTCTAGTACAGGGGTCAGCAAACTTTTTCTTAAAGGGTCAGATAGTCAGTATTTTAGATTTCACTGGCTAAGAGGCAACATCAAGGCTGTTAACATTGGTTCTTACATATCCATTTTAAGCATAACCATTTTAAAATGTAAAAGCCAAGCAAACAGGCAGCTGGCCAGATTTGGCCAGCGGGATCTAGTTTGCTGACTCTTGATTAAGTATATGCCAGGTCCTCTGCGGTTTGGGGATGTGGCAGAGACTGCTGTTTGTCCCCTAGTGTCTCCGTTCTCCTCTTCTGCAGGAACAGAACGCCCACACTTCAGGTGGGTACATAGTCTCTTGGAATAAAAACCCCATTCCCAGCCTCCCTTGCAGCTAGGCATGGCCATGTGTCTAAGTTTACCCGGTGAGCTACAAATGGAAGCATCACCTGGAAGCTTCTGGGAAGCTTCCCCAACCAGTAGTTAGCACATGGTGTTTCCTTTTTTTTTTTTTTTTTTTTTTTTTGAGACAGAGTCTCACTGTGTTGCCTGGGCGAGAGTGCTGCGGCGTCAGCCTAGCTCACAGCAACCTCAAACTCCTGGGCTCAAGCGATCCTACTGCCTCAGCCTCCTGAGTAGCTGGGACTACAGGCGTGCGCCACCATGCCCGGCTAATTTTTTCTATTTTTAGTTGTTTGGCCAATTTCTTTCTATTTTTAGTAGAGACAGGGTCTCAGTCTTGCTCAGGCTGGTCTCAAACTCCTGAGCTCAAACAATCCTCCCACCTCGGCCTTCCAGAGTGCTAGGATTACAGGCGTGAGCCACCGCACCCAGCCTTCCTAATTTTTTTTTCTTTGTCCCTTTCTCCTTCCTGGTGGCTGGAATGTGGATGTGATGTCTGGAACTCTGGAAGCCATAGTGATCCATGAAATATCCTCGGGAAGGGAAGCCTTGTGTAGTGCCCAGAAGGGCTGACTCCATGGAGTGCCCCCCACACCAGGCCTGGACCCATTTCTTTTAAGCATGTGAGAGAAGCAAAGGTTTCTTTCATTCAAGACTCTGTGATTCAGAGGCTTTACATTCTAATCCTAACAGTATAAGGCAGGGGAGGGGAGAAGGGTACTGAAGAGAGTAGGAAACGTTTTCTTGTCTGCACTCAAGCTAGTTAGGAGACAAACAGGCACCCGGCTCTAACTCACTGGGCCTGCACTGCCTATAAGTGGCTGGGATGAGGTAATGGCTTCTTAGCTCTCAGGGAGTGAGGGACACTCCTCAGAGGTGATGTTTCTCTGGGGTCTGAAAGCCAGGCAGGAAGTTTCCTGTGCATCAGATGACTTAATGCAAACCTTTCCCATCTTCTGGTCTTCATCCTGGCTCAGGTAAGAAATAACTAGCAAAACGTAATTAATTAATTAATTACAACCGTGCTTCCTCCTATGCAGTATTGGGTGCTATGAATGTCTAGGATGGCAGAAGCGAATCTATTTCAGGCAGGTCAACGTGGGGCTGAAGAAGGATGGGTTAGCTGAAATCTGAAGTAGAAGGAGTTAGTTAGCCTGGTTAGCTGGGTGATGTGTGTGTTGGGGAGAAAATGCAAATGTCACAAACTAGGGAGCTCATGGGCCTGCAGATTTGCTTAGGGGCACGGGCCATCCATAGTTTTCCCCCAACTTTTTATTTTGAAAAGCTGCCCCACAAAAGTACAATGAACATCCACATACCTTCACCTGGATTCACCACTTGATACTGTTTTCTCACATTGCATTCTCTCTCCACATGTCCATGTATAGAAAGAAAGAGGACAGACGTGTGTGTGTGTGTGTGTGTGTGTGTGTGTGTGTACATACATGCCTTGCTGATGTCGTAACACTTCTTGTCTAGATTTTTGGTGAATAGCTCCTAAGGACATTCTCTTACATAACCGCAACACAGCTCTCACACTATTTGGTGCAAAATGTATCACACACATGATATAATAGTAGCCTATTACTGTACTGATACCGACAGCAGTACCCACACTATTATGTAATGCCTGGTCCACGTCCTCTCGTCCCCAACTGTCCCGATAATGTCCTTTGCCTTGCACTTAGCTGTCACATCTCTTCAGTCTTCTTTCATCTAGGGCTGTTCTGCTGTCATTTTCCTTTTCCTTCTTTCTGACATTGACATTCATCAAGAATCTAGGTTAGGTTTTTTTGTAGAAAATCTTTTAATGTGGATTTGTGCTTTTTTTAAAAATGTGAATTGTTGCCAACCTTTAAGATTCTGACATGCATCTTAAACTCTGGATGCTCACTCTCAGCAAGAAGTCGAGAGTCTCTGGCACAGCTGGGTTTGCCTTTGTGCACCAGTGGATCTGAGGGGCGGCAGCCCCCAAGGCAGATCATGGCTTTCCCGGGGACCCCTGCCACTCCCGCTCCCTGCTTTTTTTCCCCCAGACCCTCTGTACCTACATTGGGTACCTGCAAATCCTGCCTTAAAGGATCCACCAAGTGCCATGATCGTACGTGCAGGACTCTGGGGGTCTGAGAGGTTCCAATACCCCTGTAGGTGGATGTCAGAAGTTCAGGGTGGCTGGAGATTGGCCTGGAGAAGGTACAGCTAGCACCAGGACTGGCTACAAAATTTGCTGGGCCTAGCACAGAATGAAAATGTGGGGTTCCTTGTGCAAGAGCTATTAGGAATTTCCAGGGCAAGCACAGTGGCTCACACTGGTAATCCCAGCACTTTGGGAGACCAAGGTGGTGAGACCTGTCTCCACAAAAAATAGAAAATTTAGCTGGGGTCGTGCACACCTGTGGTCCCAGCCAGTCAGGAGGCTGAGTGTTTGGGGTGTCAGTGAGCTGTGATCATACCACTGTACTCCAGCCCAGTGCACAGGGCTCTTCTGAGAGCAGAGCCCTGTGCAAATGCCCAGGCATGAGTGGACAGAACGCAAATGGCCTTACAGAGCAGGTCAAGAAGTTTGGATTTTATCTGTCACCTATTGAAGGATTTTAAGCAGGAAAGCTCCAAGCTCAGGAGGGTACTGCAGAAAAAATCACTCTTTGAAGGACTTGATAAAGAGAGCTTCATCTTTGCAAACCAAAGTTGAAATGCAGGTGTGGTGGCTCACATCTGTTATCCCAGGAACTCAGAAGGCCAAGGCAGGAGGGTCACTTGAGGCCAAGAGTTTGAGACCAACCTGGGCAATATGGCAAGACCCTTACCTCTAAAACATTTTTTTCAAAAATTAGCTGTCAGGGGAGAAGGAAGAGGGGAGAAAAAAAAATTAGTTGGGCCATGGTGGTGCATACCTGTGGTCCCAGCTACTTGGGAGGCTGAGATGGGAGGATTGCTTGAGCCCAGGAGTTCAAGGTTACAGCGAGCTATGATTGTACCACTGCACTCCAGCCTGGGTGACATGAACCCAGCCACCTGGCCCAGCCCACAGCAAACAGCTGCTGATGCAGAGTCCTGAGGAGTGCCAAGGAGGCAGCTCCTTCTCGCTGCTCAAAGATGGGGATGAGAAGGGAGCTGTCTGGGTCCCATACCTGGAGCCTGACGCCCTCCACCCACAGTGAGAATCTTGACCGCTGGAGCCTAACAGCCCTGGGAGAGGCTGTGGCGGTTGGGGCACAGAGACAGGAAGGAACAGCCAGGGTCACAAAGCCACTGCTGGGGTGAGAGTGCAAGTCGCCCATTTCTAGCATGACAAATGCATTCTAGACTGAGGTCTTTCTGGTATCTCCCCATTACCATGCCTCCTACCCTTTATTTTCTTTGCAAGTTTCTTTTCAAGTGACTTGGGACTTAAATGTATTTTAAGAGGAAAATTTATATCTCTGCCATTAACCCGGATCACTTGCCATTCCTGGTGACTATTAACAAAATAAATACAAGAAAAACCAAACAATACTGTAAATCCTAGCTAGCCAAATAATGCCTGCGGAAGGGGCTAAGCTGGAGGCCCTTTTTCTCTTTGTTAAAAATAGTAGTAAGTCAACAAGGGATGGGATTAGCAAATGTTAGAGAGGCGTGAGCACATACTAATTCCAAACTAAAACTTTCTCCTCGATGTAAGCAGAAGGATTGAAAAAGATTTGAAAATGAAAATCACTCTCTCTCTCTTTAGGATACAATGTTATTTAGTACCGTGCCCGTCACACAACCTAAAAGGATCTCGAAAAGTTCAGTGGTGTGTGACATACTCTTCGGGAAATACAGATCAGAGGTCAGTGGTTCTCAAAGTGTGATCCCACAACACCTGAGAACCTGTTAGAAATGTACACTGTCAGGTTCCGCCCCAGGCCCATTGAATCAGAAACAGGTCGTGGGCCCAGTGATTCAACAAATCCTCTAGGCCCATGGTTCCCAATCTCCGGGCCGAGGCCCAGTACCGGTCCGTGGCCCATTAGGAACCGAGCCACGCATCACTGCCTGAGGTCCACCCCCGCTACCCCGCCACCCCCACCCCCATCCATAGAAAAATTGTCTTCCAGGAAACCAGTCCCTGGTACCAAAAAGGTGGGGGACGGCTGCTCTAGGTGGTTCTGACTGAGGCTTGAGTCTGAAGCCCTCTGCTCTAAATCCTAACGGATAGTGACGATGTAGCATGTGACAGATCTGGGAGGCAGCCTTTAGCAAGCAGGAGGGGGGAACGTCTCTGTGCCTCAGTTTCCACATGCGTAAACTAGAAAGACAACAAGAGCACCCAGCTCGGAGGGCCGCAGCAAGGCCCAAACAAGACACCTGTGACCAGGGCTTAGCACCTGCCTGGTGGCACTGAGAAAGCTTTGCATAAATAGTAGCTGTCATTATTGGCAATAATATTAACAGTATAGAATGAGTAGGACTCCAAGTAGGAGAGAAGTATTTCCTTTTCCGTACAGACCTCTGTGTGGTTTGGCCTATTTATAGTAAGTATAGGGCCGGGCGCAGTGGCTCACGCCTGTAATCCTAGCACTCTAGGAGGCCAGGGCAGGAGGATCGACCGAGGTCAGGAGTTTGAGACCAGCCTGAGCAAGAGCGAGACCCCATCTCTACTAAAAAAATAGAAAGAAATTAGCTGGACAACTAAAAATATATAGAAAAAATTAGCCGGGCATGGTGGCACATGCCTGTAGTCCCGGCTACTTGGGAGGCTGAGGCAGAAGGATTGCTTGAGCCCAGGAGTTTGAGGTTGCTGTGAGCTAGGCTGATGCAACAGCACTCTTGCCTGGGCAACAGAGCAAGACTCTGTCTCCGAAAAAAAAATAATAATAAGTATGAATGCTTTTTGAAATTTTTAGAAAAATCTAGTAAAATAAAAATATTATTTAAGAAAAAAACATTTAATATAGTATATACATGTGACCGTTTGTATTAAAAATTAGATTTATGTATCATTGGTGTGCAGATATCCTGTATGTGTTTGCATAGAAAAATCTCTGTAAATGTGTATATTTAAATGGAAACAGTGGTTATGTAGAAATCTCTGGATAGTTATTTCTTCTTTGTATTCGTCTATCTTGTCTGATTGTTTTTTGTTTTTGTTTTGTTTACAATAGGCATGCTATTTAGCTATAACTCAGTGGCCGTCCACGGGATTGGGGGGACACTTGGCGATGGCTGGAGGCAGTTTTGTTGTCTAGTGAGTAGAGGCCCAAGGATGCTGCTAAGATCCCACAGTGCAAAGGACAGTCCCCATCACAGAGAATGATCTGGATGAAAACGTCGGTAGTGTCGTTGTTGAGAAACCCTCCTTATAATCAGGAAAAAAAACAAACAATGAAGCTGTTTCTATCCTGAAGTCCCACGGCTGCTCCTCATTGGGTCTGTTTTGCCCCCACTAGCTCATTTCACCTTGAAACAACATTATGAGATAAAAGCATCCTCCTTTTACAGATGAGGAAACTGAGGCACAGAGTCACGTGCTTTGTCCCAGCACCTCCAGCTGGGATTTGAACCCATCCCTGCCTGGTTCCCAAGCCCCACCATCATACCCTCACCCCCGTCCTGACCCTCAGGAAGTTCCCCTGCAAAGGGACCACTGCGGGCTCAGGCTCGAGCCTCCCTCAGCCCCTCTCGCCCCTCTCGCAGCTAGAGCCCAGCCCCGTGTCCCATGGAATTGCTGCAGACGCCCTGGAGGCGTGCCCACACCTCGCAGGCTCTCTGGTGTCCTCGCCTGCTTGTAAAGAACGAGCCTTTGAAGTCGGCCTGTGGGTCATGCATGAGCCCACCCCACGCCTGGCCACAAATATTTCCCCAGCTCCGTCCTTCCATCCTCCTGCGTTACCAGCCTAAAAGCCAGGGATGCACTCGCGCTTATTTGGGGCTTCGGTCTCTTACAGATCGAAAGTATCTCTTGCCTCCATTCTTACAAATTTATGTGATTTTTTTTTTCCAGGACCAAGCTCTTGTCATCAAAAATTGAATGCTGAGATCCCCAAGATATCCAGCTCTGTGCTGCCCCCAACCCTAGTTCCCCCTCTCAACCCATCTTGTAAAATACTGCATGGTTTGTAGCAAGGAATCTTCAGGTTGGCTTTCTTCAAAGTGACACCCCCGCCCCAGCCTGTCCGGGACAAGCTACAAAGAGCTCCCCTAAAGACAGCGCAGCTCCTTAGAATGCCGTTGGGGGTGCGGACCAGGAGAGGGGTCTTGCAGAGCCCACCTGATGGGCAGCAGTAAACAACCGCTGCCTGGGAGTTGTTAGAACAATGCAAGGAGGGGGGACAGGATGAGATGTGAGTGTCTCTGGGCTCAATGTGGAAATAATCATTTCTAAGAAAAACAACAAATTAAACATTTTAAGGAGCTTCCTGCTGCATGATTTAAGATCTGGTTTGGCTGGAATTAGATTAAAAGACATAAAATATAAACATTTCACAGAGTGTCTCTCCCAGTCTCCATCCCACCCACCCTCACTCCCCACGAGTGCACACACACTCAAATCTCACACACACACAATCACGCACACACAAAATCACGCAATCACACAGAATCACACACAAAAAAATCACACAATCTCACACACACACACACACACGGCCATGATGGATCAAATGTCAAAACTGAAAGAGAACTTCAAAGTCACGAGGGCCAACCTCCTCCCTGGAATGATAAAGAAACAGTCCCAGGTGGGGTGGTCCCGGGTGGGTGAGGGACTTGCCCCCCAAAAGGTACAGCTGATTCTGGCAGGGACGAGGTTGTCCCCAACAGCGAACACATCCACGGTGCCAGGCACACAGTCCGCACTTTGTGATCATCAACTCCTTTCCGTCTGCAACAGCCCCACAAACTAGATACTCTCCTCACCCTCACTGCACAGATTAGGCACAGAGAGGCCAAAGAACCAGCGGCAGCCGCGCACTGGCAGCAGGGATCCCACGCTTTCCTGCTGTGCACACTGTGGCAGGCAGAGAAATGGCTCCCAAAGACACCCCTGTTCTAACCCCTGGAACCTGTGAATCCACCCGACCCCAGTCACCAAGATTTCCCTAACTCTGTCCCTCCTTCCTCCTGGGCTGTCAGCCCAAAAGCCAGGGAGGCGCCTTGGACTTGGTTGGGGCTTCAGTCTCTTTAAGATCAAAGTATCTCTTGCCTCCTCATATCTCACACAGCGAAGGGGCTTTGCAGGTGTGAAGCTAAGGATGTTCAAGTGGGAGGTGATCTTAGATCACCCAGGTGAGCCCAATGTCAGCACAAGCGCCCTCATAAGAGGGAGAGCCGGGGTCAGAGGGAGGGATTTCAGGAGGCCACACCGCTGGCTTTAAACACGGAAGATGGGGCCATGAGCCAAGGAACGCAGTGGCTTCCAGAAGCTGGGAAAGGCCAGGAAAGGTTCTCCCCTGGAGCTTCCAGCAGAAACACAGGCTGGCCCACACCTTCATGTCAGCCCAGGGAGACCCATTTCAGACTTCCGGCCTTCAGAACTGCAAGCTACTCAATGTGTGTCATTTTAACCCACTAAGTTCATGGGCTTCTCTTACTGCAGCCACAGGAGACTTGTACACACACAGACCAGGGTTCAATCTTGCCTCTGCCACTTTCTAGAGGCTATTTGCCCCTGTTGGCCCTGCCACCACATGAGGACGCAGCAAGACGGCGCCAGCTATGAAGCATAGAGCCCTTACCAGACACAGAATCTGCCAGCACCTTGACCTTGGCCTTCCCTGTCTCCAGAACTGTGAGCAGTACATTTCTATTGTTTATAAATCACCCAGTCTGAGGTATTTTGTTACAGCGACCCAAATGGATTAAGACAGAAGGACAGGACTTTGTCTTGTTCATGGTTGTATCCCAGCATTGAGCATGGTGTCTGCATAGTAGGTGCTCAATTAATCAATTTGGATGAATAGAGTCAAGAATGTCAACATTGAGAGAAACTCATAAACCTGCAGGTACCTGCAGTCTGGGGCCACAGCCATTGGGTTGATCTCTACCATCATTGCAAGGCAAGCAAGATGTCCTTCTCGAGGACAGGATAGGCAAGGAGGCACCTCTGACCGTGGCACATCCTCCTGAGCTGAACAGACTTTGGTGCCTAGCGAGTGGACCTGAGGCAAACATCCCTCCTGCCGCGTGGCCTCCAAGCACCTCTGCCCCTTTGGGCTTGTTCTTCCTTCTGCCTGGGCTGCCAGCCTCAGCCGCTTCGCCTGCTGCACACACCTGCATCCTGGAGACACACCAGAGAGTTTTCCCATGGGGGCGTGGGGGGCAGCGTGAGGACACGTAGTTAGAACCCCTGATCGTCTCCTCCGTGGCTCCATTCTACCTCCCTGTCTGCTGTCCCTGTCCCCTGGGCACTGTCCTACAGCCGTGCAGTGCCTAGAAAATACAAAGGTGGAGATGCTCCCGTAAGCCAGGTGTGAATCCTAATCCGGGAACAGAGTGAGGGCACAGGCAGCGGAGGGGCAGGGGGAGCTTGTTCACCGAGTGCCCCTCTGTCCTTGGGCACTGTCCTCCAACCCGCCGGCGCAGCAGGGCTGATCGCCGACAGGCTACCAATGCGGAGGCAGAGTTGGCAGCTCCAGGTCGCCCAGCCAGTACGTGGTGGCACCAGGACTTGAACCCAGGCCCTCCTGCTCTCAGGCATGACCTCTGCTCCTCAAGGCCGCTCTGCAGGGTGGGCTGTCAGGGTGGCTTTAGTGTTTCCCTCATGTTCAGCAGGGGAGGGGAGGGGAGAAGCGAGAGGGAGGAAGGGGCTGGGAGAGAAGGATGGAGGGAGGCCCAGGAGAGAGGAAGGAAGTGCCCTCACTCGACACAAGGGCCCCCCGCCCCGTCTGGTCATAGCCTGTGTGGTGTGTGTGGACACGCACGTGCGCCAACACCACTGACCCCACTAAACGCCACTACACGCCACGGAAAGGACAGAAAACACCATCCTGAGGTCCATGCCTTCATGCACCCATTCACTCTATCTTTGCATCTTTAACACAGTTGCAATTTGTGCGCTCCTGTCACTGAGCTAAGCACGTGGCCTGTTACCACGTCGTGCCCTTGTATCCCAACTAGGACGTTGGTACTTTAGATCCCCATTTAACAGCTAAAGAAACTGAGGCTCAGAGTGACAAGACTCACCCAAGAGCACACAACTAGAAAGTGCCCAAACTGGACTCTGAAATCGGGTGTTCTGGCCTCCAGCCCCAGTGCTGGGTACCCACAGCTGGTGGCCTCCTGTGCCAGCCTACACTGGGCTAGGCCTATGACTGGGCCTGGGGCACAGGGTGAGTGGTCAGTGTCTGCCCCAGGGACTCCGAGCTAAGTAGGATGACAGTCAAGGAGGGGGCGGTGGTGCCATTGGTAACGAGATTCTGCAAAATGGTGAGCGACTCATGGTAAAGTTCCAAACAAAGCAAAATCTGTTTCCCCCTCATTTTATGCAGTGATTGTATTCCTGGAAAATTCAGTGAATATGAAAACTATGCAAAAAATACTTTGTGTTTCATTGTTATATGGAATTAGGTTCTAGAACTGGATGATGAGAAACTAGTTCTTTGCCTACAGGAATAGCTGGAGGGGGACGTTCCAAAGTCATGTGGAAAGCAGGACAGCTCTTCTTGGAGGAGGACTGCCCATGAATGCCAGCCACCCCTTGGCCATTGTGACCATCGGAGAGTGCCCCAAACATTTCCAGTGTCCCTTTTGAGGTATTACTGCTCTAGAACAAAGTTGTCTCCAGGGAACTGAGCAAAGAAAGGATCATGCCATGTAGATACTTTCTGACTGTCCTTTCGTAAGAATAATCCTTCCTGATTTTGAGATTAGTTTTTTTTTATTTGTTTGTTTTTGAGACAGAGTCTCGCTGTGTCGCCGGGCTAGAGTGCTGTAGCATCATCACAACTCACAGCAATCTCGAATTCCTGGGCTCAAGTGATCCTCCTGCCTCAGCCTCCCAAGTAGCCGGGACTATAGGCGTGTGCCACCATGCCCGGCTAATTTTTTCTATTTTTAGTAGAGAGGGGGTCTCACTCTTGCTCAGGCTGGTCTTGAACTCCTGTCATCAAGTGATCCTATGGCCTCAGCGTCCCAGAGTGCTAGGATTACAGGTGTGAGCCACCCCACCCGGCCTTTTGAGATTAAATTTTGTTCTCACTCAATATGTCTGTTTGGTAATCCCACCCAGAATGAAACACCAGTGATCCTCAATGGTAATTGAGAGTTGGCAACTCAATCCTACTCCCAAATTTTAACTTAAATAGTTAAACACGTTGTTGTGGTCCACAAAATCCCAAACTGGGGACTCCTGAAGTGTAATGGGAAGCACATGAAACTTAGAGTGAGGAGAACTTGCCCAGGGAAGCCGGCTTGCACTGGCCACTGTTTCTCACAGTCTGTGTTTCCTGCTCTGCTGACACCACCAACAACAGCATCTAATGCAATTGAGGGCTCAAAATGTGTTTTGTGCTATTCTACCTGAGTTTCATGTATTAACTACTTTATCATTCTGACAGCAATCTGCAGTACACTTTGTTATCCCCGTTATACAGATGAGAAAATCGAGGCACAAATAAGTTAAAAGGATGAGCGAGTGGGGGAGCCCAGTGCAGGCAGTTAGCCCTGAGCCTGTGCCCTAATCACCTGGAGCGCACGTGGCCTTCAGAAAGCTGAGCGGCAGACACCTGCGGGAACTGGCAGGAGAACTAATATTGAAATGTTTTTGCAAAGGCAGGAGGGCTTACTCCACAGTTTAAAGAGTTTTATGTGGAGTTTCCTTACGGGATAAAGAGAGGAGCTAAACCTTTTTCCAATCCAACCGGGAGGCTCACACATGCAGATGAGGGGCGGAGACCAAAGGACAATAGAGCCCCAGGAGGTGACTGTGGCCCAAAGACATCCCTCTGTCTCTCTCATTCAGCAAATGCTTTTTGGGCGCCTCTTTGGTGCCAGGCAAGCGTCTGAGGGGTCCGGAGGCCCTGGCAAGCTCTATCTGGGCTTTAAAAAGCTCACCTAATCTTGGGGACAACGGGCGGGGGGCAGGCATGGCAGAGATCAATAATGTGCCCCTGGGAAACGATGGCAGCAGGGACGGGGCGGGGGAAGCGGGGTAACCCCAGTGCTTCGTGCCAGGGTCTCCTTCTCAGTGAGGCCCCTGTCCCTTTGGGCCCCCCAGGTAGCATCTGTACTCTTGAACCCGGCTCCTCAGACTGGCCCAGCTGCAGCATGGGAACACCTGGGAGCTTATCAGAAACTAGATTCCTGGGCCCGCCCTGACTTACCAAACTGGACCCTTGATTTTAACAGGAGCCCCAGGTGATTTATGTGCCATTAAAGCTGGAGACGCAGCGCCGGAGGGCATGTCATTCTCTGCACAAATACTCGCGGAGCGCCCTCTGCGTACAAGGCGGCAGACGCCCGGGCGGGCGAGGAAGAGCACGCCTAAGAGCCGAAAGTAAACAGATTCCGACGGATGCTAAGTGTGGTGCAGAAAACCAAAGCCGGGCAAATGCACAGTGAGGGGGGCTTTTCCGAGGAGATGAAACTGAACCTCGGATCGAAAGTCAGGAAGGGGCGGCCCCGCTGAGATTTGGGGCGAGCGCGTTCCAGGCAGAGGGAACAGCATGTGCAGAGGCTCTGGGGCTGCCGGAAGGCAGAGAGACCAGGGCGACTGGCACCGGGGCGGGATGGGGAAGGAAAGCGCTGCCGCAGGGCCGGCTGCCCCCCCAGGGAAGCCTTTGCTGACGCCCCTGCCGGGCCCACGTCTAAGCCAAAAGCCTCAGGCTTTCCTCGACAGCACCGGGTTCTGCAAGGGTTTGAGTAACGGCCGTTTCCCCGATAGCGGGACACCTTTTACTGGCATCACTCTATTTAATCCCGCCGTGCCCCTGAGGTGGGTACTCTTAACCTCCCCATTTTCACATGAGGAAACTGAGGCTCAGAGAAGTTCCTGAGACCGCTCGGCCCCACCTTAGCTCCTCCATTGTGTTTCCTTTCTTCCTGTTTTGCCAGGGCTCGGCCCCTAGCAGAGTGCAGGTGTCCCGCCCGGTTGAAGACAGAGCTCCCCTCAGTTTTTCGTTTTCCCAAAGCTGCGCTTTTACATCCAAACATGTCCAAAAAATCCATGTCTTGTTATTTCATTTCCCAGAGAAAACGCTTAAAAACCAGACCTTTCTGGTGACTAGAAGCAGACAACAGGGAAAGAGATGGGTGGCAGCTTCCCCGTCCTTTGGTACCTTCAAACGGGAATAGTTTCAGTGGCGGGTGGAGTCAGGACATATTAAAATCACAAAAGAAAGGCATCTTTAAACCACCTGCAAGGAGGGTTTTGTAAACCCACGCTTATCTGGGACTCCATCTGCATGCATAATCTACCTTCTTATCTGGTTTTATGGCACTGTACCTGGGCGGCCAGCAAAATCCCCGTCCCTGCCCCGCCTCCACGCCCCCGAATCCCCAGCAAGACTTTCTTTTGTTAATTTCAAACACCCCTGTTTACCCCTCCCAGAGTGGAGAGGAGGGAAAGGCCAGGGTGGGGCAGGAAGAAAAGGCCTCCTTGGCTAGGAATTTACCCTAAAACATAGTCGAGGGTATCCTAAAGCTATAAGAACATGGATTGAAATGACCAAAATGCCCCTCAATAGGGGCTTTGTTTAATAATTGTGAAAAATCTGCATGATGAAATACGTTGCAGTCGTCTTGCATGGCACTGAGGATTACATATCAACATGACCACGCGCTGTTACACTTTCAAAGCACAAGGTGGGTTACCAAACAGCATAAGAAGTATGGCTCCATTTTGTAAAACAAGCATATAAATATAATTTACCATGTTGAGCTAATAATGGCTTAACTTTGATCACGCTCTTATTACAGTAAGTAATTGACATATTATTTTTTCCAAATCTCACAACAATACTGTGAAGTTGAGCTATCACTCTCTCTACAGATGAGGAAGGCGGCTTTGGGATAGAAAATACTTTGCTCAAGATCACCAAAAAGGATTAGTGCTTCCATTTACATGTGTTATCTAAAAAATAAAAATACATTTGGACTTTCTACTATTTTAATTTTAAAAATCACCCAGGGATCGAACCATATGAAATTGCAGATATTTGGTTGTTGTGACCTACAAAAATGACAATTTCATATGGTTCAGACTAATACATGTATACAGTTTATGAATAATTTGTAACTTATAAATAATTATAAACAAAAATATGTATTGTTAAACTGTGCACGTATTTTGGGGGTAAATGGTCAAATATGTTGTCCCAGTGGAGTGCACAATAGAAACAAATTCAGACACATTGTGCTGGCTCTCTGGAGGGTGGCAGTGGGGGCGTGGGCCAGTGGTGGGCTGGGAGAAAGTTGCTCTTACCAGCTCTATTTCTGAGCCATTAAGAGCCAGAACATTAGGTAAAGAATTGGAATGGCTTGAGGGGTTAACAATGGCATTTGGGAAATTTCTGACCTTTAAACTCAATTCTCTGTGGACATCCTAAAGTAGTGACCATCTTAGTAACAATAGCTGCAAGCTTCCCAGGGCCAACCATGAACCAGGAGCTGTCCCGAGCATGTATGTTCATTAAATCTTCCTGCTATCCCTATGGGGGGCTACTCTTACTATCACCCCCATTTCATATATGAGGAACAAAAGCCCAAGGTCACCAGATGGTAAACAGGGAAGCCAAGACTGGAACCACCTTTGACCTTGACCACTTCACCTGTCACCTGCATGCCGCCTCCCCTTGGACTCCCCCTCCTTCCAGATAGGCATCACAAGGAGATCGGCTTGATAGGCATGCCATCATCATCAACTCTGAAAGTACCACACAATTCGCCCCAGGGCCCCGCCCCAGCCTGCGCGCTGTGCACGCAGCTCAGGCACCCACCATTTTGAGGCAGCCAAGGGGTCATTTTGGCTCAGCCTAAAAATGTGCTGCAGTGTAGACAATAAATCCCTCATTGCATCAATGAGCCACATACCGGATAAAATCTACATTCAGCTCTGACGAACCCAGGTTCCCAAAAGTCCTGTCAAAAACCCGTTTCATTCCTCAGACAGGAAGTTATTCTACTGATATCCACTCAAATATACACGAAGGTCTCCCTACAGGAATACCCATCATAAAATCATGGGTAGTAGCAAATAGCTAGACACAACCAAAATGCTGTTATATAAATTATGGTTCATCCATTCAACTTTTAAAAAGAACGCGGTAGATTTATGTGTTCTGACCTGGCCCCCTCGGCAAGAAGAGCTATAACGTGTGTGTGGTGGGGGCAGGGTGAGGACAGGAGGTGCAGGACTGCATAGTCTGATAATTGAGGGTGTGGCCGTGGAAGCCAGAGTTCCTGAGTTTGAATCCCAGCTCAGCCACTTACTGTGTGGTCTTCTTCAGCAAGTTACTTAACCTCTCTGCTCCTCCATTTTCGTATCTGTGAATCACTGCGAGGATTAAAGGAGCGATTATATGTTAAGATCTCAGAACAGTGTTTCTCCAGCCATCAATTCCACTAAGGCCCAGCCCAGTGGCCCCTTGTGCGGTAGAACTAAATGGTTCTAAGCGTGGACAATTCTCTGAGCATTGACCCAACGACAGTGGCCGGATTGAAGCCCTGGACACGCGGGGCCAGGCAGGCCTCGTAAATATCTCAAGTGGATGACCGTGGGGGCTGTTTCTGTGTCAACAAAGTCTGCCCCGCCCACAATAATGCAGCCAATGCGTCATTCAGGCACAGCCACAACCCCAATATCTAGAGAGAAGATCAAAAACCAGATACAGCTCTTGACTTCAAATGTTGGTAATTAATTTGAAAATTTTTAGCAGTATGAGGCAAAGGGAACACATCTGGGCCACATTTGGCCTGCAGTCCTCCAGCCTGCCATGTCCGGGTTAAAATTGAAGTGATTTGTTATCCCAAACTTTTAGGGCCATTTCATGGGACCGAGTGGCCACGTTTCCTGGTCCTTTTCGATGGACTCTCTAAGAGCCCTAATCACGTTTCAAGATTCACCAAAACTGGCAAGCAAAGAAATAAAACTTCTAAAGAACTTTTCACCGAGTTCTATGTCAATATAGCTAGTTAGGGAGAATATTCCAAGTTCACATGAAAGACGTTAACAGATACGGAGGTTAGCTAAGAACCCAATGGTCAGCCCAGCCTCCTGCAAAGCAAAAACCAGTAGCCTGGGGTGGAGGGAAGAAAGGCGAGAAGGAAAAATGCCAACATGTTAACAGTAAGTGCAGAGATAGTATTACAGGAAGGGCTGCCCAGTAACCTGTTAGAACAGAAGAGTATGTTTGACTTTCCTCTCTAGGAAATAAACTGAGAAAACATGAGACACAGAGACAACCAGAACTTTCCAACTGTATGCTCATCATTAAGCTAGTGCGTAGACCTTAACTGTTTTGTCTGCCCAGACCACTCCCCTTCCTCTGAAAACTGAGCCCCTCTTCTTCTGGTTAGTGCCCCGCCCCTCTGGACCACATGGTTCCCATGGGAGCCCCGGCCTGCAGATGACCCAATGTCTTCATCCAGGGGCGGTCACCTCACCCGAGCTGAGCCCCTAGGAGCCTTCCTTGTTTCAGGACTCACTGAGTCATTTACGACACTGAGCACTGCAAGGCTGCTTTTCTCCAGCATGGCGAGGTCTGCTTTGAGCAAGCTGTGCCCACTCTGCCTTCCAGGAGAACATCATTGACCCATCCTTGGTTCTACACCATTCCAGAGGCCCAGCAGCACTGCAGTTCCTTTCATATCTTGGTCAGGTGGCCCCTCTTTGAACTTGAGGGAGCCCATGAAGTATCCCTTCCCTTTTTTGAGCCGGGTTTCAGTCACTTGTCATTGCCGTCTTCCATCAGAAGAGAGCTGATGAAAATGGGTAAGATACTATCATGCACAGACAGGCGGTAGGCTTGCACATCCTGGTGGCGCTCCAGCCTACGCAGTGTGCTGTGCTCCCTGGGAGGCTCCTGGGTACCCAGAGAAGCAAAGCAGCTCACCAGCAGGGCAACAGACCCCTCTCAGCGAAATCCAGCCTTCGAGGCTATCCAACCACCCAGGAATATACCACATTTTCCTCTCATAAACACATCCTTCAAAACAGTGTTATCCTTCATCTAGTTCTCCCCGTCCTTGTAATTCAAAGTGCCTTTTTAAGGCAAGAAAAATTTGGCAGCTTTAGCAAAGCAAAGAAAAAAAGGTTGGCTGTCATAAGTGAAGAATGTAAAATTTTTATTAAGCTTCAAAATAGCTTGAGGGGGAAAAAAAGAAAAACAATGATCAAGTTGTTGGGGGCACAGAAGTGTTTCATAAATAGGGAAAATTAAAGATCATAGAATTAGCATTATTCATTTACATAAAAATTTATTTAAAGCCCTAAATGATAAAAATAAAATATACTCAATTTTGGAAATTTATAAATAATGATCTAAATTAAGTCTTAAATCCAACATAAAGCATTTGGGTATAGGGGTGTTTGTTTAAAATAAAAGTTCCACTTATGTTGTAGGAAGGCTTACAGGCCAGTTTCTTTAGGCAATAATGTATTTCTAAAGCACACTTCGTGTGTCCAGAAGAGAACTCAGGGGTCCCCAACCATATGAGTAACTCTTTTTTATTCCCATAAATTCACAGTACATGGAAAACGAGAAGCTTAAGAGAAATCTACTCTTGTGATAAGTTATTCAAATCTGGACATTGTCATCATGGAAAAGAAACCAAGGCTCATTCCAGATTTTCTTTTTGAGGGCAGCAGTGCTTTGGACAGAATGCTCTCTTCCCTTGAGGAAACCACATATTTTGAAAAGGGGATTTTTTTTTTTAAACAAAGAAAGCCTGCTCTAAATGCATTTCAATGGTATGACATTCTTTTTCCATTCTTGCATCACATGCTGACACAGTCATGTCATGGGCACTCTATGGACCATGAACACAACAGGTTAAGAAGAGCTGATGAGAAGTAAGAAGGGGGAAAGGTAACTTCGCAGTGGAGAAACCTCGCAAACGTGACCTCAGCCGAGTGAGCAAGGTCAACGTCAACAGTGATAAGTCCTGTCGACAGTGTGTGCCTTTGATATGCGGTGATGAGAAGGGCACTGCACCTCTGCGACCTTCCTCCCAAACACCCATCACCTGGTCCACTGGTGTGAATGACATGAGGCAAATCTTAATTGAGAGACACTCTATGAACCCCAACCTGTGCTCTGCAAAACTGCCACGGTCATCAAACACAGAGAAAGTCTGACAAACTGTCACAGCCAAGAGGAGTATAAGGAGACACATTGCCTAAATGTTACGTGCTGTCCTGGGTAGGATCCCGGAACAGGGAAACAACATTAGGGAAAACTAAGAAAATTTGTACCAAGTAAGGACTTGGGTTAATAATAAAGTATCAATATTAGTTTATTAATTATAACAAATGTACAATACTAATATAAGAAGTTAATAATGGAAGAAACTGGGAAATTCTCTGTACCATATTTGCAATTTTTTTGTAAATCTAAAATCATGCTAAAATGTAAAGGTTATTTAAAAAGACCTACCTATTGTGATTTATATGTTTCTTACTTGCTGGAAGAAAAAAATGTTTTAAAAATTGATTTTAAAAGCCAACTGTTTTGGCCGGGCATGGTGGCTCACACCTGTAATCCTAGCACTCTGGGAGGCCGAGGTGGGCGGATCGTTCTGAGCTCAGGAGTTCGAGACCAGCCTGAGCAAGAGCGAGACCCCATCTCTACCAAAAATAGAAAGAAATTAATTGGACAGCTAAAAAATATATATATAGAAAAAGTTAGCTGGGCATGGTGGCACATGCCTGTAGTCCCAGCTACTCGGGAGGCTGAGACAGTAGGATTGCTCAAGCCCAGCAGTTTGAGGTTGCTGTGAGCTAGGCTGACGCCACGGCACTCTAGCCCGGGCAACACAGTGAGACTCTGTCTCAAAAAAAAAAAAGCCAACTGTTTTATGTTGGATTTAAGACTTAATTTAGATCATTATTTACAAATTTCAAAATGAAGTATATTTTATTTTTCATCAATACTTTTTATCATTTATCTAGGATTTTATCATGTAACCAAGATATCCCTAAGACTGTGTTTAAAGTTTTAGAAGAACTAGAAAACATAAAGAGAAATTAAAAAACAAAAAATGTACAAGCAGCTGCACGGACGCCGATTGGCTGGGTGGTGACCAGCCCAGTGTGCATTTTGCCTTGACTTTCCACTGTGATGGGACATAACCCTGCAGTGGGCCCTTCGCAGGGGACAATCTGTGTTAGAATGAAGCCAAGAGAGGAAAGCAATGTTGAAAACAGAATGGTTCCTGATGGCATCTTTTATCCCCTGGTTTCAGCTGTGCCTGAAGCCACCGGCCTTTTCAACCACATGAGCCAATAAATTCCCTCCTTTATCTAAGCCAGATTGAGCAGGGTTTCCACTCACCTGCAATTAAATAAACTTCATCAAGTGTCTCGGGTCGGGAACCCGTGTGGGAGAATCCTAACAGTGCTCCTTTTCAACGCTAAGCCAGGGTCGGGAAGAATACCGAGTGCTGGCTGGAAACCGCTGACACCTGCCCCTCTTTTCAGTTTATCTGAGGAAAAAACATATTCCGATTTTTGCCTGCACTCCAAGGATTAAAAAGGGGGCCAAGAGGAGAGATGAGGAGGAAGACGGAACCTTCTCTCTGAACAAGAACAGAGACATTGTTGGCACCAGAAAGGCTGGGCCAAGGAGGAGGGCCACGCTGACAGGGGCTTAGTCGGCTGCTGGCGTCGAGATCTAGAGAGAAAGTGGGGCAGGTTGACACTGAGCCCACAGGTGGGAGTGAGGGTGGAGTCTGGATTTCGACCTAGCCAGCTCGGAACTCATTTTCTTTTGGCTCGCTGGAACTTCCTGTTTTCAAAGGGAAGGAGGTGTTGTTAAAGAAAAGCCTCCCCCGCTGGCTTACTGGACAGCTAGCATTTCTCACAAAGCACTATTTTTTGCTGCATTCAGTGCAGATGAATCAGACCAATCAGACCAGCGGTTCCAATTTATTTTATACAAAACAGGGCTCTGTGATGCTGGGAAGGTCCTCAGCAAGGCCAGTGGATTTTATTGAGAGCAGAAGAATGAATGAATCATTCCAAGATGTTAGACAAAACCCAAACACACCCAGTTTCCCCCATTGAAACCGGGCTGGTGTCTGGCCTTTCAGGGAAGAGCAAGCCACGCGGGCTGCGAGGGCCCTTGCTTCCCACCCAAGACTGTTCCTTGCAACTGTCTCTTGCTGCGCGAGGCTTGTTTGGGTGCTGGAAATGCCACTCCACTCCACCTCGGGCTCAGCTTCCTGTTTTCCCACCTAACTCATCTCAAATCCAGGAGTAAAGGCACCCTAACAAGAAAACATATTCTTGTTTTTAGAAGTTCCAACCTGCCCTCCACAGCCAATTTTCGGCCAAGTCCGTGTACATTACCCAGCCTGCAAGCTGTGGCCCCATCTCAGTCTAACTGTGAGAAGAGACCTGAGACAACAATCTGAAAGCTTCCCCAAGGCCCCATCTCAGCCCCGGGGGTGACTCCGAATGTGCTCAAGTGTTTCTGGCAAATTAGTGGGGCCAAGGGAAGAGGGCCCCCCATCTATGCGAGAGTCCCGTGGCAGTCATCCTAGCTGTGAGTGAGAATTTAGCCAAGATTCCATGGCAGTCTTGACACAGGTAAAGAAACAGGCCTGTCAGGAGAGAGGGATACTCAGAACTTGGGTAGACAATATTCGAATCTATTGCCAGATTATGCCTCTAGCCCAGGAGTTCTCAACAAGGGACAGTTCTGCCCCCCGGGGTCATTTTTAGTTGTCACAAGGAGGGAAGGGAGTCACCGGTGTCCAGTGGGTAGAGGCCAGGGATGCTGCTAAACCTCCTACCGTGCACAGGACAGCCCAACGACGTGGAATTAACTAGGCCGACATGTCCATAGTGCGGAGGCTGAGAAACCCTGCTCTAGCCACATGCTGATAGAAAAGAGGTCTCTGGGAATAAAACCTGAAGAGCTACTTCTACAACATGGAGAATTAGCTGGAGCAAAAAGACAAACTTTCGCAAAAGAGATGCTCTAGAACCTAATTAGTAAACCAGACTCCCTTTCTTCGCCTGGTGGATGGTGGTGATTCAGCAGATGCCAGTGCATTTATGGAGCCAGTGGAACACCACGGTTGGGACCATGGGCCAGAGAGAGAGGTGGACCATGAGTGTGGACACCTTCCTGTGCCTGGCCCAAGGCCTGGTTTCATTTGAGCTCCTCAATCCATCCATGCCTGAAGCCAGACTACCCTGGTCTTGTTAGTTACTTAAATGAATACATTCCACTGAGTTTCTGTCACTTGCAACCAAAAGATTCCTGACTCATGCATGGGCAAGTGACTTGAACCACCTGAGTCTCAGTTTCTTCCTCTAGGAATAATAACAGACTAGGAATAACAAACCAGGACTACTAATAGAACCTCTACCTCATAGGATTGCCATGATGATTAAATGAGAGGCAGCACGGGAAATGCCAACTGCATAGTAAGTGTTCAGCAGACAGTCATTATCATTGCCAACAATCATTACTACTAATTACAATCTGAATGCAGAGACACCAGAATTAAAAAGCATTGCCTAGATTTCAGTGGGAAGACTTAACTCTGGGCCGTTGTCTGGGTCAGTCTTTGATAAAACCAACTCTACCCTCAGAGCAGAGGTGGGACGGGTAGATTGGAACCTCTGAACATGTGTCTTGAATCTCTGACATCTTAACAGTTTAGGTCGGAGAAATGATTGCTGTGGATATACCTGACCCATAGATGGTAGAAGGTATTAATATTTTTCTCCAGCTGTAGAATCTTCCAGCAACACTCTAATCTAGTAGCTCTCAAATGTTTAAGACCTCAACAACATTGTGACCCAGTGCACAGAAACTAAAAGTTTAACAACATTCTTTTTGCTGTGAGAGATATACTCTGATATTGTTATTTTTCTAATCTATTTTAATTTGCTTATCACAACCAACTAAATAGATTCCATTAGCTGTGATGAAGCATGATCTGTTTGAAAAACACTGCTCTCATCCACAAGGATTTCATCACCAAAAACAGACTGGGTTCTGGGTATAGAACCCATAGCAAGGACTATCTTGGCCTCTAAATGGAGAAGTGGGGTCCTTTGATTATGGAATGTTCGTCTGGTAGCAAGGGATGTAATGTATTGGGAAGAAAATGGCAAGTATCAGCAGGAAGACTTTCCCATCAGCCCAAGGTATTGCCTCCAATGTGGAAGAAAGACTTTTACAACATGGAGAATTAGCTGGAGCAAAAAGACAAACTTTTGCAAAAGAGTTGCTCAGCAGATGCCAGTGCATTCGTGGAGCCAGTGAAACACCACGGTTGGGACCACGGGCCCAGGAAATAGATGGACCATGAGCATGGACACCTTCCTGTGCCTGGTGCCACCTGTGTGGTCTGGGGCTAGTTTCACAACCCCTGCCAGCCTAAATTGGGGATAATAATCATTCCTACCTCTGCAGTTAGTGAGAGGATTGAGTAAAGTAACAGAGAGCTTAAGCACAGTGCATGGCATGTAATAGACGATAATTTAAAGTATACACACATCTCTCTCTCTCTCTCTCTCTCACACACACACACACACACACACACACACAATGGCTTCCTCACTATAATTTTTCTGTTTAGAGATTTTATCATTTTGGGACAAGACAGGGTAGAAACAAATAAATAAGTGTGTTGCTTCCTCCCAATTGGGCCTGTGTGAGCCAGGGCTGTCAGGACAATGGAAAGAGATTATGACGGTGGCACCCTCACCCCCCTCAGGGGCACTAATGCAGCCAGGCTTTGTTTTTCCTGCACAAATCCACCTGTCATTTTCAAGGATGCCATGTCCCAACATGAGACTCACACGCTTAGGTAATGGTATAAAAAGGAAACACGGGGTTCTGTTGCTTTCCAGCGATGTTAACGTAGAGGCAGTTCCAGGCTGGGACAAGCTGCCATCATTGTTCCCTGGAAGCCACCTGACCCTCCTCACCAGCTCCCAGCTCCACTCTGTCTCTGTCTAGTCCATCTACAACACGGCAGCCAGAGAGCGCTTCTAAACCCTACCTCGACGGCGTTCCTCCCCAGTGCATATAAACAAAATCTACAGTCCTTCCTGTGGCAAGTGGGGGCCTGGTCCCTGCAGCCCTCTCCAGCCTCCTGTGCTCACCCGCCAGCCTCCACTCCATCCCTCTGACATGCCAGGCTGTCCCTGCTCTAAGAATGTCGATCCCATGAAGGCAGGGACCCGGAATCCCAGAGCCCAGAATAGTACTGGGCGCATAGCAGGTACTTGACGACTTTGTTGAATGCATAAATATGTGAAGGACCTGAACTTGGGCCTGCTTTTTCCTAAATCCTAAACCAGAATGGGCTGCAGTTCCAATGGGTATCCCTGGATTTCGCAAACCAGGCTTTGGAAAAATGCAACAAAGAGGAAATTTAATCTCTTTGGGGAATGTGAAATTTTACCCTGGGACTTTTTTGTTTGGTTGTTTTCGGTTGTTTTGTTGTTTTGTTGTTGTTGTTTTATTAAATCTGGATGTTTTGGTTAAAACAGCACGACAGAATAAGAGCCTGACATCTGTCCCCAAAGGAATTAGTTTACTTGCTTTTCCTTAAAAACTAACAAGTCACCAAAGTAAAACGTCAAGAGTCAGAGAGGAACCCGAGAGAGAGAGAGAGAGAGAGAGAGAGACAGAGAGACAGAGAGACAGAGAGAGAGAGAGAGAGAGAGAGAGAGAGAGAGAGAGAGAGAGAGAGAAGCAGAGAGAGAGAAGCAGAGAGAGAGAAAATAGCCGACCTGCCCCACTCACGTCCGCTTGGCCCAGAGGCAGCACCCGTCGGCTGCCTGTCCTGTGCTGGCCGACAAGACGCTTCCAGCCGGGCCTCCGCAGTGCCTCACAGAAAACAAGGCTCACGGGACCGATGCCAGCACCTGACTGTGGGCTTGGGGGACACTATCACATACAAGAGAGAGATGGTTCAACCCCGACAGGCAAGTAGCCACAGTTGCCAGCCTAATTCTTGTCTAAACCCAACAACTTAAGCCCCTTAGTGAAAGTGAAATAATAAAAACAAAATTATGCCAAAAACCAGGCCAAAATCTGTTCCAACAATCGCCAGGCTTTTACATTTGAAAATAAAAGGGGAAACAAAATATAGCCTTTGAACTGCACTGGCTTCTGCAGCTGTCACTGTGTGCAAGGTGCAGAGTATACACACACACACACACACACACACACACACACACACAGCTGTGAGCCCCTGCACTGGCCCATCCTGATGACTGGACTTGAACATGCTCCGCTTACATGGCGGAATGGGGGTTATGCCCTAATGCCACTGGAGCCGGTATCTGCTAGAGATTCTGTCTTTCTGGAAGATGTGAGTCTCTCTGGTCACAGTCGGGTGGTTCACCATTTTAACTGGCTGTCTGGAGCACGCCATTCAAGAAGGACTTCTGGAGTCACTACTGGAAATTTTGGAGGCTGTGGGTCCATGGCAGGGGAAGAGCCTCTGCCGAGGCACTGGGCCGAGGGAGGACTCTGGGTAGAAGGCTTGGGTTTGCCACAGCCGTGGGTGGGGAGCGTCCGACTTGGTAGCAGGAGCTTCCGAGACCTGACCCCACCGTTGGCCAGCTGTGTGACACTGGGCAAAGCACTTAGCACCACAGTGCCTCAGTTTCCTCATCTGCATCTCAGTCTCCCCCTGTCCCCTGGGGTGGCTGTGAGGACAAGAGCAGGTGATGCACGTAAAATACATCACCTGCCACAGAGCTCCTATTCTCAGACCACCTGCCTGGATGCATGTGCCTTCAGTCCCCGGGGGACCTTGTTAAAAGGCAAATTCTGACTGAGGAGGTCTGGTTGGGACCTGAGGTTCTGCATTTCTGTCTAGCTCCCAGATGACACAGAAGCTGCTGCTCTGAGGACCTCACTCGGGAACAAGGGGCTGGACAAACGGTACAACCTGCGCCAGCACCCTGTTGGGCGGACGCTGGAGAAATGGAGTCAGTGGAACAGACACCATCTCTGTCCTCTGTCCATCCAAATGACAGATCATGTCCTCACAGGATGTCCAGGTGGGTCTCTGTGTGGTTCTGTTACCTCCTAACAGGCTGGCAGAGTGAATTCTCAGCCCAGCCTCTGATGGGTCGCTTGTGGTCACAAGTAACACTGGGCGACAGGATACGCCTCACTCAGTCCAGAACCATCCAAAGGCAACACAAGTAAAGGTTTTATAGCTTCTACGTCAGCATCATCAAACGTGAAGGACAACTCATCATCCCCAAAAGCTCTCTCCAAACTGCCCACCAGTCTTCCTTCCTATCTCCCCCCTGCAACCGCGCCCACCCCTTTACTTCCCACGGAGGCAGCCCAGGAGAGAAGGTCAGTGAAGCGGCAGAACGTCCGCCGGCAGACGGGCAGTGGTCCGCAAGGCCGCAGCAGCAGGAGCAGGACTGGGAACCCACTGCCTCCCTCTGCCTCCCACACTGCCCCTGTGTGTCTTGGGCCAAGTTCTCTTCCTCTTTTCCCTCCTGCAGATGGTTAGCTCTTCGATGCTTCCCCTCGCAGGACCCGTCCAAACCACAGAGCTTGGCATCACCTTCCAAACCCCCATTTGCTGACGTCTGTTTATCAGATCCGAGGCGTGCTCTTAAGGGCTGACAGTCAGACAGGAGCCCTGTTTCCCAGCCGGCGAGGGCAGTCCGAGTGTTACATAAGGCCTGAGCCCATTCATTCCTCCAGCAGTAAAGAGCTTTGGAAACGGACGGTAATTGGCAAGATGACCATCGTGCAGCAGCCTGGCTCAGATGGAATGACAGCCCTTCCTGCCACACTGCAGCAAATCTCAACCTCTCTGCCCCCTGGTTCCAGGGCGAGGGGCCAGTGGGTGGGAGCGGAGGGGAGGTGGCAGGAAGGAATCTTTAGATAAACTCTGACCGGACCATTCAGCAGCCAGAGTGATCTCTTCAAAACACACGCAACACTGATTGCGCCCATTAGATCCTGCTGAACCTGGTCACTGGCTTTATATGCTCCAAGGGTAAAATCCTTGAATGGCCATAGATGGCATTTGCCAATCTGGCCCCCTGGGACCTCAGCATCTCATCTCCCACCACCCTGCCCCTTGTTCACGGGGCACAGTCACGCTGGCCTGTGCCAGTCCTCCGACACATGCTCCGTCCCATGCTCCGTCCTCCTCTGGGCTTTTGCACGCACCGGCCCCTCTGCCTGGGGCCCTGTTCCCTCCCTCTGCACTGGTTGCAGCCTGCTCAAGCTTTGAGGCTGCCCTTAGCAGAGCTGTCCCTGGCTTCCCCGACTGGGTCAAAGGCCCCTTTTAGAAGAGACCAGAGCTGCTCTCCCCCTGCACCCCACGTGCATCACGGCTGTGCTCGTACACCCATTGATCAGATCACTGGGTGAATCCTATCTTCTGTCTCCCAGTCAGCCCCCGAGCTGCAGGAGAGAGACGACGCCTTCCTTGGCCCCAGTGTTGCATCTCAGCACCTGGTACAGAGGAAGCTCTTGAGAAGCGTTTCCGAATTCCTCTAAAAGTTTCCTGGATTGCAGAAAAGTTCTCTACCAGAATTCATTTTCATGCAAATAAGCCCAAACCAAGCAAGGTGTTGGTTTCTCTCTAGGTTAAGGCCCTGTAGCTTCCCCGCAGCTCCTTGGGCCTGCCTTTAGATCACTAGTCACACAGTCTTAGTTTTAATATCAGCATTAACACGATCTCTTCCTTAGCTAAGCGTCATGCGGGCAGACAGGGTGGCCCATGGCCGTGAGACCTGGCCAGTGGCCTTGCAGTCATAAGGGCCCCGTGCTGGGTTTATTGCTCCGCCATCTTGACAGTCTTCATTTTTGAACCAGGAGCCAGCCCTTCGAGCTACTGCTGGAGCACTGTGTCTGCTGCAGCCCCTGGCCCATCTGCCTCCATCTGGAAAGAGGAAAGGGGGTCCACACCAAAACAGTTGGACCTTCGGTGGTGCCCAGAAGAAGGGGCATCGACTTTCAAGTCAGACGGTCCCAGCTTGAACCTCAGGACCTCTTCCAAGTCTCTGACGAGCCCCAAGACTCAGTTTCCTCATCTGCAAGATGGGGACAACTAAATGGTGAAGGCTACATAACTAGCACAGCACTGGATCACCTGTGGTGGCTCAGGCAGATCAGGGCTGTCCACCGTAGAAACTCCTGGACAGGCAATCGCCTCTGTCAGACCCCCTCACCCCCACATCAGCCCCCACTTCGGGAGGGAGCTTTAGGAACACGGTGCCTAATGCCCAGCACAGGAATACATCAGAGCGTCTGCCCAGCCCACGTCCTGTCCCCTGAGAACTGCCCCTTCCCACACACATACTCACTGGGGCAGCCCAGCTGCCCTGTTGGTAGCACCCGCCCTGACTCCTGGCCATGGGTCACAGAGATCAGAATAACCTTGAGAGTTCAACGTCCACCACCCCGAGTCCAGAGCTGCTGGGTGTCCTGAGATGGGCTATGCTCTGCCTCAGGTGACCCGATCTCAAGATACCAGCGCTCAAGGCAACATCCTGACACCATCCAGGGCTCTCCAAGCACCCTGAGCTGGACTCCAAGGATCCTGCCCAGATTCACGGCCGGAACAACAGAAGCTGTGGCCACGCAACGGAAGAACCAAGATGCAGCCTGAGCCATGTGCCTCTCGGCCCAGTCCCTCTTTCTCTCCTTGGCCTCTTTGCCCCATCTGATTTCACAGGGTCTCTGCTGTCTCTCCCCTCGCTCATTTCCTCATTCATTCATTCTTCCATTGAACGGACAGTTTATGAGTCACTTCCATATGTCAAGAGCCAACGCTTTCCAAATATGAATCAAAACGAAAATCGCTCAGGCAGCCCAGCAGCCCCTCACAGAAGTGGGCACCACCCATCCTGGCCAAGGTGTCTTCACGCATTCACTCTCCAACAGGTAGTGAACATCTCTGAGCCAGCTGCTGGGGATCCACGCCCAGCAAGCAGGCGCGGCCCACCCTCGCCTCACCGACACGGACAGAGCAGGAGTTACGCACACAGGACCTGGGGCCTGAAGCCTGGCTGCAAATCCCAGACCCCCCTTCTAGCTGTGTGCCTTTGGACACCTCACTTAACCTCTCCTTGCCTGGGTTTCTTATACTGTAAACAGGAGATAACGATAGTTCCTACCTTACAGGGTGTCGTGAGACTTAAACAAGTAAATGCACGTGCAGTGTTTAGAACAGAGTCTATCGTACAGATGCCCCCAGTAAATGTCAGTTTGATTATTCTAATCAAGTGGAGAAGACGGACTGTGAAGACTGACTCCAAACAGGCGTCAAGGTACTGCAGGAGAGCAGCCTTCCGCCTGCTCGATGCGGTGCCTGCCAGGTGTACGCTCCTTCCTTCTCCTCCCTGCATTGGGAAACTCCGACCCTTTCAGAGAGTAGAATGACAGACACGGGAGGCTGGGAAGCGGGGAGGGGACGAAGAGGCAGGTTAACAGGGGCAAACACACAGACAAAAGGTATAAATGCTACTGTTTGACCGAAGAGTAGGGTGACTATAGTTAACAACGACATATTGTGTATTTCAAAGTAGCTAGAAGAGAGGACCTGAATTGTTCCCAAGACATAAAAATAATAAGCACTCCAAGAGACGGATTCCTCAAAGACCCTGACTTGATCATTAAAAATTCAATGCATGCAATGAAAGACTACATCTACCCTGTAAATATGCAAAATATTATATATCAATAAAAATTAAAAATAAGTAAAAAATTTGTAAAAAAAAAAAAAATGTTTAAAAACTCCACCTTTCATGAGAAGGAAAGAACAGCTCTCCCTCCAACCACAGTTACCCCTGGAAAGGGAAACACTTTCCCTGGCCTGGAGCAGCATTTGACCCTTGAGCGCAGCCCCTATCCAATGTCTAGGACTGGGAGCCCAGGGTTTGGTTGTGAATGACTTGGGCTTTGCTTTGTAAGGACCTTCAAGGTCTGTGGCATGAGACTCGAGAGCTACTGAGGAGTGAGGATAGCCCGAGGTGGGAGCAAGGCAGGTGGTTGCTGCAGGGGCTGGTGGCCGGAATCCTATTCCAGAAAGTCCCAGATGGGCACCTCCAGCGGAGGGCTGGATAGTTGGGCTGTGATGGAGGCCCTGGGACCACAGTTTGTGCATCCATCAAAATAAAGACCATATGAAGTCATGGAATAAAACGTGATTTTTTAGAATGCTACTAACTTCCATGAATGCAAAAATAAAGTAGATTCCCTGTAGATTTTCTGATTCTCTCTCCCTCTTTCCGTGTGTGTGTGTGTGTTTATGCATGTGTGTGTTGCATGTGTGCATTGTGTGTGTCCCTGCTTTGCACATGCAAAGCCAGCCAGCTAGATAATCCAGTACTATGTGTGCCACCGACCACCCAGCCTTCTCTTGGAGAAAACTTCCCACCACTCCCGACCGCACATGGCACATTCCCTGGTTTAGTGTTTGCCATCTGCCCCACTCAGATGAGGGAGCCAGAAGACCAGAGCTCTGTCTCATCCACGTGGTAGATGTTTAATGCGTGTGTGTAGAAATGAATGAGATAGTAAATGAGTGGCGGGATGCACTTGGGGCCTGTGCCAAACCCAAAGGGGATGGGAGACCCTGGGGCACTTGGTGGGGGGTGGGGAGCCTCCCCACGTGCGCTCGAGAAGGAAGTGTGAGCCCCTGGGGCCGGGCCCTGGCCAGCGATGCCCCATCATGATACTACGATGAAAGGTTCGTTTCTGACTTAGCCCTTTGCAAGGGCAGAATCACTCTATATTTTTCTCCATTGTGAAAGAATATTGGCTGGGAGCCGTGGCTCACACCTGTATTCCCAGCACTTTGGGAGGCCAAGGTGGGAGGACTGCTTGAGGCCAGGAATCTGAGACCAGCCTGAGCAACATAGCAAGATCCTATCTCTAAATAAATAAATAAATGTTTTCTTTTTTGTTTTTTTCTCCCCACCTTCCCCAATAAATTTTTTAAAATAATATAGTAACAACATGTATTGTATTTGTACTTACTACTCTGTGCCCAGCACTCTTCTAAGTGCTTTACGTGTACTGTATTATTTTATTTAATGCCCATGACAACCTATAACGTACACGCTATTATTTTCTCTGTTTTGACAGTGAGCACAGAGAGATCAAGGTAGTTGCCCAAAGTCACACAGAAGACCAGAAATTCACCTCTGAGAACTCTGGCGGCAGAACCTCTGCTTTAAGCCACCAGCCCGGGACTGAGTCCCATCTTTCAGGTTGCCAGGTAAAATATGAGACACGCAGTTAGATTATAATTTCAGATAAACAACAAATAATTTGTTAGCATAAGCATATTCTATGAAATATTTGGGTCACATTTATACCAACAGATTAGTCATCGTTTACCTGAAATTCCGATTTCACAGCGTGTCCTGTATTTTTATCTATTTAACCTAGCACCCCTAATTTACAAGACCCTTCTCTCTACCACATGGCATCACATACATCACCTCATTTAACCCGGAACGCTTTTCAGCCCCACCAAGGGTTCTGGCGGATCGGCTTATTTTACTGCTAGAAGATTCTTCTCCCCACCCCATCCCCCTCAATTGCCCAGAAGCCTCTTAGCACCTTTCTGAGTTTCAAACATCTGCACATCCATCTGATTACGCGCAGCACCAGAGCTGACAATCGCTCGTCACCTGACTAAATCACAGCCCCCGGAGCAAGAACCGGCTCAGTCTGGGCCCAGGAAAGGTGACACCTGCCTCTTGTTGGCTCCTGGAGACCCGCTGGGGGCAGAAGCCTCTCCCTGAGAGAGCTCCCTGCAAGGGTCTAACCTGGGGTGAGGCTCTGGTCCGGGTTGCAGGGCGGGGGCAGGGGCTCTCTTGCTGGGTGGGATCCTGAGCCCCCACCCCTGGGGGAGGGGATTCACCCTGTGTGTCACTCCATCACATCTCAGCGTCTGCCAGCCCAACGTCTCTCTGTGTGCAGGTGGCTAGGGCCAGGGGCTTTGCTTTGGGGATGGCAGCTGGCTGCTCTATGCCTTTGTGGAGCTTGCCAATCAGTGGTCCTGGAAGGACCCATCTCAAAGATGGGATGGGTCACCTTGGTCCAAGCAGTGAGTTTGTTGTTGTTGAGGATGTTGTTGCCATTAATTTGTTGGCAACAATTTAAACTGGGAGGAATTATGTATCAAGTTCGAATCACATGGATTACCATTTCTGTGGGTCAAAAATGGTCAAATATTCACAACGTTTTATGGCTATACTAACGTAAATTGAGATTTTTTCTGCTCAATCCTGAAAAATTGAAGACCAGGCAGCAGTAGGCTAGAGTGGGTCAGTGGGTGCCCCTGGAGACCGAAACACATCAGTCTATCCCAGGCCTCGCTGTTCCCGTCTGTGCCTCAACCTGCAGAGTCGCTGCCTACCAGGCACCATGTGGGGGAGTGTTTTTTTGTTTGTTTTTTTTTTAATAATACAGTTTTTCTTTCCCTTCCTTCTTTCTTTTTGGTTTTTCTTCCTTCTTTCCTTCCTTCCTTTTTTTTTACTTCTTTTCACTCTTTTATTTCCTTGGTCTTCCATCCATTCGTTGGCCTCCCAAAGTACTGGGATTACAGGCGTGAGCCACCGAACCTGGCCAAATTGAGTGCTTACCATGCACCAGGCACTGTTCTCAGCAGTAAGGTTGCAGGATGGAACAAGAGAGCAAAGCTTGGCCGGGCGCGGTGGCTCACGCCTGTAATCCTAGCACTCTGGGAGGCCGAGGTGGGAGGATCCCTTGAGCTTAGGAGTTTGAGACCAGCCTGAGTAAGAGCGAGACCCTGTCTCTACTAAAAATAGAAAGAAATTAGCTGGACAGCTAAAAATACATAGAAAAAATTAGCCAGGCATGGTGGCGCATGCCTGTAGTCCCAGCTACTCGGGAGGCTGAGGCAGGAGGATCGCTCGAGCCCAGGAGTTTGAGGTTGCTGTGAGCTAGGCTGACACCACGGCACTCTAGCCCGGGCAACAAAGTGAGACCCTGTCTCAAAAAAAACAAAAAAAGAAAGAAAGCAAAGCTCTAAAGAAAAACAGATTTAAAAAAATATAAATACAGAAAACGCATAGTTTGTGGATGGTGGTGATAAATGCTAACGGGAAAATTCAAGCAGGGAAACGGGGTTGCAAGGGGGTTGAGAGCGCTGAGACGGTGGCGTTGGGGAAATCCGCAGGAGGTGGGGAGGGCGGAGGAGCTCTGTGGAAGAACAGGCCAGGCAGAGAGAGGGACCAGCGAGGGTAAAAGCCCTGCAGTACAGTGTGTCCGGCTGGTGCCAGTCGGGAGGAAAGGAGACTCTTTCTCGTAGCACTCTTGTATCTGCCAAAGCCTGGGGAGGGAGGGCCAGTGTCTCAGGGGACAGGAGAGAGCGTGTTTTCTAACATCGCCATTTCTATGAGCCCTCTGCCCCTGCCCCCCCCCGCAGGTGTCTACGTTCGTGACCCCTGCATCACAATGATCTCTTTTAAGTGGGACAAGAGGTCCAAGAGGCTGGGAGGGCAGAGGAAAGACAAGGGTCCACTCCTTCCCCATGTCCTACTAGGAGGGTGGTCACATAGTCCTTCATCCAAAACAGGACATTTTACCCCTGGGCCCAAGCCAGAACCGAGCCCCCGTCACCTCTCCTCTGTGGCCCCACTAATGCTGTGGTGACATCTCTGCTGTCGTCCCCTTCCTGTCTACACTTAGCAGTCCCAGGCCTGAGATGAGCTTAAGGGGACAGCAGTGATCTCCATGAGAAAGGGGGCCAGGATGTAGGGAGCCACGCAGCCTCCCACACCAGTTGGAGGGGTAAAAATTAGGGCCTTGCTTCTCGTGGGCAATTAGGCACGATGCCTCTAAAACCTGCCTGACTACGGAGCCAGCAGACCCAATGCAAGGAATCTGTCTTGAGAAATAAATCTTTACATAAGTGCATACTCAGCTTCAAGGATATTTGCCACAGCATGACTCACGGTAATTTCTAAGTGGAAATAGCCTAAGCAGTAGGAGAGGGTTAGTTAAATACACTGTGATCTATGCTCACACTTATAGAATGCAAAATTACATGAAGACTCAAGGGCATTCTGCTGAGTGAAAAAAAATCTCAAAAAGTTATATACCGTATAATTCCATTTATATAACATTCTTTAAATGACAAAATTACAGAGACAGAGAACAGGTTAGTGTTAGTGGTTGTCAGGGTGGGAGGTGACTGTGGCTATAGACAGAGAAGCACGTGGGTGGGGTCTGTGTGATGGAACTTGATACGGACAGCATGTTTGTGTCCGCCGAAAACTGGTACGCTGAAGCTCATTCTCAGCGTGAGGGTATTTGGATGGTCTTAGGAGGTGGGCTTTGGGGAGGTACTTACGTCATGAGGATAGAGCCCTCATGTGTGGGATTACAAGAGACATGAGAGATGATTTTTCTTTTGTCCACGTGAGGACGCAACAAGAGAATGGATGTTTGCAAACCAAGAATCGGGCCCTTAGCAGATCCTGGCTCTGCCGGCACCTTGACCTTGGATGTCTGAGCCTCTGGAACTGTGAGAAATACATGTTTATTGTTTAAGCCCCCCAGCCTTGGTATATTTGTTGTAGCAGCTTGAACCAAGGCAGAACTGTTCCATGTCTTGCCTGTGTGGGGGTCACGCAAATCTACACGTGTGATAAAATTATACAGCACTAAATACACAGGCACAAATTAGTGCAGGTAAAACTGGTGTGATCGGAACAGGTTGGTGGACAGTAGCCACGTCCCTTTCCTGCTGTGCTATTGCACTCTGGTTGTGTGTGGTGTGACGGCCCCTGGGGGACACTGGGTGAAGGGTACACAGGATCTCTCTGGATTACTTCTTACAAATGTATGTGGATTCACATTTATCTCAAAAAAAATTTTAATGTTACATGAGGAAACAGAAGGTCATCCCCATCTTGAGTGTATTAATTTGCGTGTCTGAATATAAGCGTGCATAGAAAAAGACAGCGTGTCACCCGACAGCAGGGAATGCGTCAGCGGAGAGGTCTGCTCCAAGATCGTCTACACAGCCCAAATCTCCTCGAAATAAATATGTCTTGTGTTTACATAAACAAAAAAATACATTCTTCGGAGAAAAAAGAAAGAGACTCATAAATCTCTGATTCAAAGGCGGAAGCATTACTTTGCCCAGACTCAAAACCCGCAGCCCAGGACAAACTGTCCACCTGCTGACCCTCCGATGCCCCCCAACCTTCCACCTACCCACAGCTCCCCCGTTTTCTCCGTCTACACACACCCTACCGTCCTCCACGGCTCGGTCCGTGTCTTGCCTTCTCCAGGAAGCCACCTCGAGTGCCCGCCCCCACGTGGTCTCCCACATGCCTGCCCACCCCTCCCCGTTAGGAATTCCTCAAGGGTGGGACTGATCTTTTTTGTCTTAATATCCCTGGTATTTATTAGCACAGAGCCAGTCCCCTGTAGGGGCTCCAGAAATTACCACGGAAGGAACCACAGGTCATGGAAAAGGCAGCCGGGGACCAGCTGGTTTGAGTCCTGGTCCCACCCCTGTGAGACTGTGAGCAGGGGACACCCCCTCAGAGGCTCGACCTCGTCTGTAAGGCTGGGGGAAGATGGCTGTGACTCTCCTAGAGACGACACGAGATTCTACGTAATGACAATTTGACACAGTAATTGCCATGAAGCGTGGAAACAAGGTATGTTAAGTGCCCAGCGCAGTGACCGGCGTAGTGATGGGGTGTTTTCCTTATTAATAGAGAATGACTAAAAAAAGCAAGCTGTGGGTGTGGCACATGTAAACACACGGCTCAAAGGGCCCCTGGAGCCCTTGTCAGAGGGCCGCATGCCATGGCCAAGGTGGCCGTGGGATTCCAACCTCAGAACCAGAACAGCAAGAGCAGCGGCTGATGCGGGGGTGGGGAGGGGGAGGGGAGGGGGAGGGGAGGGGCGGGGCACGCGTGTCAGGCCCTTGCTCCACGCTCCACACGCACCCTCTTATCTAACCTTCGTAAGGACCCACGAAGTGGTGGCCTCCACTCTCAAAGTCACCTCATGGTCCAAGACGCTGTTCCAGTCCTCCAGCCTTGCGCCCCACCGCCAGCTGGCACGAGCAAGGACGGGACAGGAGGAGGACACTTCGCAGGCGCTCCGCGCCCAACCCCTGTGTGTGCCCTATTGGCAAGGGAGCCTGGGAAGTGCAGTCTGTGCTCGAATGACCTTGGAGCCAGCTAAGGGTGGGGGTTCTCTTATTAAAAGCAGAGTGTCTGCTGTCTGCACAGAGGCACAGAGAGGATAAATAACTTGTCCACACAGCCTGTGAGTGAAGGAGTTGGGGGTAGGCAGGATAACTCCCCCACCACCCCGCCACCACATAGGACCTAATCCCTGGGACCTGTAAGTGTCACCTTGCAAGGGACAAGGGTCTTCGCAGGTGTGATTAAGGGTCTGTAAGCGGGGGGTTATCCCAAATCATCCCTGTGGGCCTGAAATGTCGTCGCATGTATCCTGAGAACAGGGAGGCAGAGGAGGGTTGAAGAAACTGGCTTTGAAGCCTGGAGTCGCGTGGCCCCGAGTCGAGTAACACCTGCAGCCCCCAGACGCTGGAAGCAGCGAGGAAAGGAACCCCCTGGAGCCTCTGGCCGGAGCACAGCCCCGCGGGCACCTTGATTTCAGCCCAGTGCTACTGACCGTGGGCTGCTGGCCTCCGGCACTGTGGGAGAAGAGATTTCTGTTGTTTTAAGCCACTGAGTTCAAGCCAGTGTGTTCCAGCCGCCCGAGGAAACTCGCAGACTCCAGGCAAAGCCGGGCAGCTCAGGGACAGCATCTACGCTCCTAATGATGCCAGGAGCTCCGAAGGGAACTGCAATGGCAAAAAACGCTTCCAGCATTTTGGGCCAGAGACTCCAGCCCTGAACACCTCCCCTGCCCCATGTCAGGCTGTCTCCCCCAGACAGCTCATGGCCACACGTCAGGCGGCCCCAGCCCCAGAGCCACAGGATGCCACGTTCGGTCACATCGCCAGCAATTTTCCCTGTCCGGTGGCTGGCGTGAGCACGGAGGCGGGGCCTGATTGGGGAATGAGCTCACAGGGACGGGTATTTATTCTATCTCGGGCATCAGCAGCTTCCCCGCGGTGCCCACGCGCTGAGGCAAGAGGTTTTGGGGAGGCCCCAGAGAACTCCTGCAGCTTGTGGGCGAGGCTCGTGGGTGTCAACAAGCTCAGGCTTTCTTCTCTTTCTTTTTAAAAGTGTTTCTTTCTCCTCTTCTGCGTGTTTATTTTCTATCCTACCCTAAGCCTTACTGATTGTGTGCCCAGGTGAGAGGCTGACAAACCACCCGGAAGCCTGGGGTTTCCTTTCACTCTGCCCCTGTCCCCACTCGTCAAGTCCCTTGGATTTTGCTTCCTGAGCATCTTTCGATGCCAACCACTTCCTTCTCGCCATCATCCCTGTCCTGGCCCGGACCTCCTCTGCCTCTAGCGGTCTCAAATTTCCACACGGGCCTCCTTCAAACTGCTGGACTCCTTCTTGCCAAGTGAAAATTATTTCAGGCCACTGTCTTGGATTGAATAATGTCCCCCCAAAATTCTTGTCTACCCAGAACTAAAGAATGTGACCTCATTTGGAAATAGGGTCTTTGCAGATGTGATTAGTTAAGACGAGGTCATACTGGATTAGGGTGGACCCTAAACCAAATGACTGGTGTCCTCGTGGGAAGGGAAGAGGACACACAGAGACACACACACACAAAAGGCCATGTGAGAGGGACACAGAAATTGGAGCGAGGTCGCCGCAAACCAGGAACACCAAGGATCAACGGCAGCCACCAGAAGCCAACCAGGCAAGGAAGGATTCTCCCCTAGAGACTTCAGAGGAGCGTGGCCCTGCTGACACCTTGGCTTCCAACTTCTAGCCTCCAGAAGTATGTGAGAATAAATGTCTTGTTTTATGGCCACCCTGGAGACTCACGCAGCTCCCACGCCGCCCTCGCTTCGCTCTCACAGATGGAGTCCCCGGGCTCTCAGGCTGACGACGCAGCCCATCTCGGCTTCCAGATGCCTCCAAGGTTTGGCCCAATCTGCCAGCTGTCCGCCCTCTGCTCCTAGTCCCTTGGCATTGCCATGTTCTCTCCCTCCACAGTCTGGTCGCTTGCTGCTCCCCTCTACCCAGAACTTTCCATGGGGTTCTGGGTGGCAGGGAGAAGGGCAGGTTGGGGACTGAGGCCAAATTCCAGGTGCCTCAGTGCCCCTTGGTTCACAGCTGAGTGGGCCCAGCAGAGTGAAGGTGACACCCAGGAGAGAACCTGGCTCCCACTGTTCATTGATTTTTCTAGAACCTTCCATGTGTTTTCAGTTTCTGAGTATCCAGCCTAGCATCCTTTACTTCAAACAGTGTGCTTGAAATGCCAACCATATATGGATTTTTTTTTATTGAGAACATCTCTGTTTCAGCTCCAAACTCTGAACACGACCCGTTGGGCATCTTCCATCTGGCACCTCGACAACCAAATTCTGTGACTTCCAGGTTGTCCCGCATCTACTTGCTTCACTTTCTCACCATGAAAGGCCCTTTGTTGCTCTCAGGAAATGTCACAAAAACAATGGACAGTTAATTTTATTCCTCTCCCTGGGCTGGACTCAGACCAGGGGGGAGAGAGGCTCTGTCTCCAGCCTCCCCAGGGGGAGAAAGGGAAGAGCCACTGGGATAAGACCCCTCCTCCCACTAGAACGTAAGCTCCATGTGGGCCGAGGGCCTGGCTTGACCTCTGCTGCACCCCAGAGCCCAGTCCTAGTGCTGAGAGAATTCATCATGGCGGACATCTCTGGTTCCATGCCCAGCATCCACCGACTTCCTCCTAGCTCCTTGGTTCCTTTATTTGCTGACCCCTGATTTACATTGTTCCTTAATTTTTCTTGCTCAGACCACGGGGAACGTTGCAAGCCTGAGCCGAGTAGATGGTTCTGTTCCAGGGGCTCAGGGATAAATGCATGATCCAGTCAGAGCCAGTGATCATGAGGGGACTGACACCTGGGCCCCAAGAAAGCTCTTACTGTCCCCTTGTTCTGGAATCAGGAAGCCCATGTGGCCCCGGGGCTACCAGCAACCATCTACTTAGACCGAAAAAGAGGCATCGGTAAAGGGGAGAGAGAAACCCAGTCCTCCTTGTGTAGCTAGAGCCAGATCCAGCGTTCTCTAGAGCCAGATTCGATTCACCTCCTGCGTTATTATTGTGACATAAGTCATTCATCCTTTTTCTTCTCTCTTTCCTTTAAATGAGGTTTGTGGACACGAGCAACCCAAACAGGCCTGTCCAACATACGGGTGAACGAATGAACGGGTGGTGAAGAGCTGAGCTCCAGTGCGAGCCAGCACGTCTGCGCAGCACCAGCCCACCCACCCAGGACACAGTGCTTTGCCCAAAGATGGGGCTATTTGGACTCTGCTCCCAGAGGGTTCAGAGACTAGTGTAACCCGGATGTCCTCGGAGGCCTCTTGGCCCTTGAGATGACCTCAATCCTCTCATTTCCTGTCCTGTGAAAGTCCAAAGTCACCCCCAACCCAGGGTTTCTGTGAATTCCAACTTGGTTGACGTCCTTGAAGGCCCCTCTGACTCTAAGCTCCTCTCCCCTGAATTATCATGGCGGGTGGATCTCCTTGCCAACTCTGTGCCTTCTGTCTCTCACGTCAGGAAGGCCCTTCTCCAATCTCCTGAGACGTTTGAGGGGAAGGAGGGTGTGGGCTCACAGCTCAGCCTGCATCCTCGTTCTCAATGACCTTCAGCAACACCAGCCGACCACGCCATCCTCGTGGCCCCCACCCCGTGCTAATTCTGGGCCTCCTCCGGGTTCGTCACACACATGGGGTCCTGCTCCCCGAGTGCAGACCCACCCCTGAGCCCCGCCCCTCCACAGCAACTTAAGGGCAGCATTCTTACAAACAAAGACAGTTTCCTCCCTACTAGGGATCCTGGGGGCCACCATTAAGGTTTCAAATTTTTTACACTCTACTGCAAAAGCTCAAGTTCTTACAGCCGCCACTTAGGGAGCCCTGTCCACAATGTACCAAATGCTGCCCTGGGCCTGTATTGCAGGTAGCACAACGGAGGCTCAGAGAAATTAAATAACCTGCCCAAGATCACACAACTTGTGGGCAGAACATCCCAAATCTTAAAGCCCAGAATCAGTTTTTCCAGCGGAAAGGCAAATCCCCACATGGTGGCCTCCTGAGGCCAGGCTGCCAGTGGAACCTTCTGTGATGCTGGAAATGTCCCACATCTGCACTGTCCAGTCGGGTGGTCACTTGCAATATGGCCAGTGTGACCAAGGATCCAAACATTTTAAAGTTTATTTTAAATTTAGATTCGCATGACCACACTTGGCTAGTGGCTACCAAATTGGGCGATAACACTTTACAAGAACCTGTATGCTGATCTGAATTAAGACTGAGCCTCGTGCAAAGGAAAAAGGAAACCGCAGTGTCTTGAAGAAGGATCATCCCTGTCTCTTACTGGATCCAGCCGCGGTGGAGTGATGGCCCGTCTCTGGAGGCCCAGTCCTCATGTCTCCCCCCAGACCCTCACTCCACCCCTGGAGGGAGCCACGCTCTGTCCTGCCTGGCCCAGGCTGGGCCCTCTGTCTGCAGAAGTCTCTGTCCTCTCTCTCCCCCTGCCTGTTGACCTAGCCAGTGCCTCCTCGCCGTCGATGTCTCACCTGGCATGTTACTCCCACCAGGAAGCTGTCCCTGACCCCTGGTTGAATCCACAGAGCACACCACCCTCTCCTTTGTGTTAAATGACACTCAACACAATCGTAACAAATAAAGTGTGAGCTGTTTGTATGGCGTCCATCTGCTCTGCTTTCGTTGAGGTCAGACAGGAGTGTGCCTTGTCCCTCTCTGTGTCCTGAGCACCCAGCTCAGAGCATGATGCTCTGGAAATATTTGCCTAATGAATGAATCAGTAACTGAGCTAGAGAATGGAGACACCAGAAGTTAAAGGCACTACGCCCTCCCTACATCATGGGAGGGCAAATTGTTTCTTTAAAGGGCCAGATAGTATTTTAGGCTTTGTGAACCACACAACTTCTGTCATCGCTACTCTGCCATTGGAGGGAAAAGCAGAAATAAACAATATATGAAGTGAATGGCCATCGCTGTGTTCCAATAAAACTTTATTTAGAGGAACAAGCGAGGGGCCACAAGTAGTAGTAGTTTGCCAATCTCTTTCTTAGACTTGAATGGGGAAGGTGGGGCGGAGGGCAGGGAGGTGGGGCCAATGGGGAAAACTTCAAAGTCTCTAGTGCCCTGAGGGAGGATGGCCAAGCATTTTCTCGGCTCTCTGTCCTCCCTGCCCCCCTCCACTGATGGGGAGCAAAAGGAAACTTCCTGCGGTGAAGCTCCATGGCCAGACTTCCGGGACGCTTCACATCACCGAGGAAGGGAGTGGATGAGCCCAGGTCCCCTGGGTTGAGACTCTGGCCAGGGCACAGAACCAACTCCTAGAGCTGGGGAATTCATGCCTACAATGGAACCCATTGATGGAGAACAAGAGAGTGTTGAAAGCTGGTGCGATTCTTGTCATAGTTCGCCAAGGGGATGTGGTGAGCTGGGCTCTCTCCACATCCTGATGTTGCTGAAAATCTGGCACAGAGGAGCCTTCCTGTCATCCTGAGAGCCCCCCAGCGCCGCTTCTGGGTCAGAGAGCCCCCTTGGGAGCGCACTCCGTCCCTTGTTCTGGCCGATGGAGCCAGGAGCTGGTGTGCTCCAGCTCCAAGAGACACGCCGGCCATTCCTCTAGCCATTTTCAGCTCTGCCCCAGCCTCCCTGGGATGTGGCTACCCAAGCGAGCAATGTAGGATTTTTTTTTTAAATGCCTCCTTGGAATAGGTGCGTTTTGTAGGTGTTTGTTTAACTGGCACCTCTGGCTTGGTGTTGGGCAAAGGGACTTTCACTTTCATGAAGGCAGCCCTTTGTTCCACAGGTATTGACAAGAGTAGCTTCCATTGTGGCCCGAATGCATCTCCCCTGAGGCAGCGAGGAAGGGTTGCAGAGGCCTTGGCACTGGATCCATTGTTCCTCACCCACTGTGCTAACGGAGCTGCACAAAGGACGGCCTCAGTTCTCCTAAAGCCAGAATGAGGTCTAGAGCAGAGGACTCCCCAAGACAAGTGGTAGGCACCACCCCGCAGGCCAGCGCAGAGGCCGCAGGGTTTGCGGACACACCGCACTGTGCCAGGACCTCGGCTCTTCCATGTTGAAATCTTGGACAGGCACCTTAACCTCCCAGAGCTTTGTCATCTCCATTTTACAGAAGAGGAAACTAATGCTGGTGGACACTTCAGGAAAAATGCATGCAAAGTGCCCGGCACATAGAGGATATCCAATAAATGGGGTTGTTGCTATTCTAAGGGCTTTCTATTGTCTTTGCTGCTCTTGATAAGTCAGTTTGGTTCTCTGAGAATGACTGTCTCCCTGAGGCTAGAAACAAGGCCAAACTGAGTCCAGCTTCACAGTCCTGTAGCATCATGACTGGAGACCAGAGGACTCCCAGGGAAGGACTCTGATAGGCTTAGCTTGGGTTATGGGCCTGGACCAACCACCTTGGCCATGGCAATTGGTGCAGCTTGGTCCCCTGACCACAACTAGGCTCAAAGAGAGAATTCTGTGACTGGCCACTCCTACCAGAATCACAGAGCAGATTCCCCAAAGGATGGCAATGCGGTTCAGGGAAGATCTAGCAAAATACATCCAGTACAAACTCCCGTGTGAGCACTTCAGGAGAAAGCACTGCACGGTGGCCTGGGGTTGAGACCATCCTCTGAGAAGGTCAGGAAAAGCTCTGGGACATACATGAAACTCCAAATCTGCCAGTAAGCTGCACACCCGTGGTAATTATCCAAGTGACACCACGCTCCAACCAAGCAGAGGTGAGCGGGCTAGAAGGATGTCTGTGGAGCTGCAGATGGAAGCCACTGAGGATGCTGAGAACTTGTAGGAGTCTGGCCTTGCAAGGGGAGTTAACATCTGTGAAATATATGGGGAAAAGCAAGGAAAAAAAGTACTCTAGAACACTCTAGAACAAGGTAGACTCATGCATCCTCATTTGGCTCTGAAAACACTGAGAGAGGAGCAATAGTTAGCAGTGTGAGCCCCACGTCAGGAAGACCAAGGTTTGAATTCACGTTCTGCCCTTTACTCACTCACTCGTTCATTCAAAAAATATTCGTTGGTACCCACTATGTGTCTGGCACTGAGGCGATTCAGTGTGAGTGAGATAGACATGGTCTTGCCTTTAAATTGTGACAGTCCAGCCAGAGAGACGGTTTTTAAACAAAGACACAGTTACTATATAATTACAAAAGGAAACTGGCACGATGAAGAAAAGGGCAGGGACTGGGTGGGACTTTGACAAGAGAACGCTTAGGGAAGTCTTTTTTGAAGGCCTGTCCTTTAAGCTGAGAATCCCCTTCCCGGGTGGAAGGCAGTGAGAAGAACACTCCAGCAGAGGGACCTGCAGCTGCTCTTCCAGGCACTGTGAGGAACAGAAAAAAAGAGAAGCCTGCGATCTCAAGCAGATTTTAAGGATTTGCATCCTGATTGGAGAAGCAAGAGGCAAAGCTGTCAGGAGACACTTGGACACGACAGGGAGAGGTGCAGCCCAGAGTCAAAGGAGAGGTTTGGGGGAACAGGAGGCTGTTCCCTCTCCAAGGCATCCTTGGCCTGGACCGTATTTCCCTGGAGCTGGGAATGCCGAACGCCTGGACTGCACAGCACCGGTTTATAATCGATGTGCTGGGCCTCTGTTGGCTTGGCCTGCCCCACACTCCTCGTGGGGAGCTATCAATTCTTCCCCCACCCAAAGCAGGGCTACAGCAGTAGGCACGTGACCCAGACTAAGTCATTCACAGCACCCCATTCCCGTGCCATGCTGACTGGTACAAGGGGTGGGCATGTGCCTCAAGGAAGGCCAATCAGAATCCTCACTGAATTTTGACCTATGCTGCCGGGAGAGGGAGGGTCTCTGTTCCTCCTGAACTGAGCTGCAGATGATTCAGAGACCCCGCTAGAGGCAAGAGTGAGAATGGAGCCAGCACTCAAAGAAAAGCAGAGATACTCAGAGCTGAGCGAGGACAGACAGACAGACATCATTTGAGTCCCTGATCCAGCTGTACCTGAAGGCGAAAATAACCAGTTTTTTAACCCCATGAGATAATATATCTTTTTCTAAGTGAATATGAATTTTGCTTCTATCATTTGAAACCCAGATGTATATTAGAATTCAGAATTTTCCAGATTGGAGCACATCGTATATGCTGTACAATGTATAACACCCCTGTGAGATCTGGGGAGACCTAGTATCAAATATGCTAATATTTCTAAAGCAGAACATATGAATACCTGTGCCAGTTGGGTTAGAGACCATAAAATAGCCTCATTTCAGGTTTTACTGCCCGATGAATTTGCACCAAACACAAAGACAACACTTTATTTGCATAGTTTTTTAGATTTTGCATTTGTGGCTAAAGGATCGTGGACCTGAAACATGACAGAAACTCATTGGACTGACACTTACCCTCACCATGGGCCAGGTACAGTGCTGGGTGTTTTCCACAGACAACCCTCTGAGCCTTTACCCAGAAACGGGATCTTGGAAGGATGCGTGACTTTGCCAAGGTCACGCAGCCCCAATACCAGGTCTGTGATCCCAGGTCTGGCACCAGAGTCTGTACAGGCAGTCCCTGGGGCACGGACGACCGACTGACGGCGTTCCGTACTTACCAATGGGCCCCCCCGGCTCTCCGTAAGGGTAATTTATAACCAAATCATTAATAATTCAGGAACTTGTTGCTTCCGCACATGTAAACACACCCACATGGCGTAAGCGGTTCATTCATGCAGCATCTCTAGGCGGTGGCTAGTCCCATAGAAGCAGCTGATAGAAACGCAAGAACGCCAAGAATCGGAAGATCCACAGCCAAGAACGTTTACGACAGAAGAATGATGACAGCTGAAGCCTTTCCTCCACTGAAGCAGGATTTGCTGAGCTCGAGGAGCAAGGTCCCTAACGCTGAGCAGTTTACAAGGGTTCACCGTGCGGTTAGTGAGACCATCAGCTACTAGGAGGCCATTTATGATGAAAAAAAGCAAAAGGCTGTGCAAACACCTAGACACCTTTTTTGAGAAACCAACTTCAGTGGTAAACTGCCCTCCTCCAGCAACAGAATCAAATCCTGATTTTCCGACACCTACCCCATCCCCTCCGGCACCCACCCCATCCCCTCCGGCACCCACTCCATCCTCTCCAGCCATCTCCGCATTACCATCCTCCAATTAGTGTCCGCTACCTTCTTGCCTCAAAGATGCCCCGTCCAGTAAGCAAGACATTTGATGCAACAGTTAGGTGAGTGTTAACCTTTAATATTCTTCTTTGAATTTCTCCTGTGTCCTATCTAAACTTTTTTTGTATAAGTTTGCTTTTATGTTCTGTTTGTTTGAATGAAAAGAAAGAGCACAATAGTTTCTGTAACTTATTATTACAGTACAGGGATATTATTATTACAGTATGACACTGTATTACTACCACATATGTGCTGTTCATCAGGGATCCGAGTTACATGCAAATCCAACCTAAAGATGTTTTCAGGAATCTATCCCATCCATAACCGAGGACTGCCTGTACTTTTCTGTAGATACCCTATTGGTTCACAAAATCCAGTCTGTGGTGAATTTTCCACTAGTTTACAGCAAAATGAGAAAAACAGGGACGAAATTTGACTTTTTCAAGAGATAAAGTTAAACCTAAGGATCCGCTTTTATTTTGAGATCGCCCTCCTGCTCTCTAGTGCTCAAACGTCCTCTCCAATGAGACTGGACTCCTTAAGAAAATTCTTCACAAAGCAAAACAACTTCCATCTCTAACCTTCCCAAAAGTTGATGAAAGAAAACATTACTGGCCTGTGAAATCCAGAAATCCAGGAGGCCCCAGTTCCACAGGGCCGATGCAGCGTCTCTCCACTGGGCTTCGCGGAAACCGCAGGCCAAGCCTCAGCTCCTGCTCCTGCCACCTGCGGTCCTGATGCAGAGACAAATAGGACATCAGGAACCTGCACTCAAGCCCCAGCTGATTCCTGCAGTGGCTCCCGCTGAAAGCAGCTTTCTCTCTGCAGAGACACCTGTCACATTCACGCTGTGCCTGTTACAGGAGCCACTGCTGAATCAGTTCCCTGGGGGCGAAGACCTCAAGTCCATTTTCATGCTCAGCTCTTTCAGGGTTGGGAGTATTGCCTGTCTGCCTAGTCTGTCCCCGGGCTCAGCCACATCTTTTAAGAATTGTCTTGAGGATGACATGAGATGAAATCTGTGAAGCTCCTAGCACAGTGCCTGAGAGAGAGGATGGTACAAGGTAAATGCTGGGGCTTCCTTCCCTCTGAAACTGACGCACAGAGTCATGCTCATAAAGAGACTTATCAAGTGAGACCTGAGTCTGTTTTTGGTCTCCTCCAACAAAGAATTATTTTTTTAATAAAGGCTTAATCAAAACCACCATGAGATAGGAATCCACACCCACCAGAATAGCTGAACTGGAAGAGCTGACAATGTCCAGTACCCACGAGGACGGAGCCACTGGGATGCTCGTGGCTGCAGGGAAACGGAAGCGATGTATCCGCTCCCGAAAGCTGTTTGTCAGCACCCGCTACGGTGAGGTATATGAGACCTTCTAGCCCAACAATTCCAGAAATCAGCATTTATGTCCACCAAACAGTATGTACAAAAACATTCATGACAGTTTTACACACAATAGCCCTAAACTGCAAACAATGCAAATGTTCATCAACAAAAATGATAGTGATACAATGGAGTATTACATAATTCGGCAAAGAAAAAGGATGAACACACAACCACATGCATGAATCTCATAGACAGAACATGGACAAAAAAGCCAGACCCAAAAGATGGCATATGATTGTATGATTCCATTTATATGACATCTGCGATTGTTAATTTCATGTGTCAACATGGCTGGGCCATCATGCCCAGATATGTAGCCAAATGTTATTCTGGGCGTTTCTGTGAGGGTGTTCTGGATGAGATTAACATTTAAATTGGACTCCATAATGGGATTAGGCCTCATCCAAAAGAATCGAAAGCCTGAATAAAACAAAAGACCGACACCCACCCCCCCTCCACCCACCACCACCCCACCTCCAAGCAAGGGAGAATCCCACCGGCAGAAGGCCTTTGGGCTTGAACAGCGACACTGGCTCTTCCCTGGGTCTCCGGCCTGCCATTCTGAACTTGCCAGCCTTATTAACTACACGAGGAAATTCCTCAAAATAAACACACACACACACACACACACACACACACACACACACACTATTGGTTCTGTTTCTCTGGAGAGACCTAACACCATGTCCCGCAGCCAGCAAAGTTAATGGGGCTGCGTGCTTTACATGCGGTATCTTCAATCCTCCCAACAGCCCATCGACTCCATTTTGCGCAAAAGCAGCTCAGAGAGGTTGGGCATCTCCATCTACCCATCCACATACACATTTCAGTGATTCCCAGGTACAATCGTGCACCAAATGATGACATTTTGGCCAACAAAGGACTTGATATACAATGGTGGTCCCATAAGACTATGAAGGAACTGAAAAATTTCTATCACCTAGTGACATCGTAGGTGTCACAATGATGTATTACGCACCACTCTCGTGTTTGCGATGTCAGTGTAAAGAAACCGCCAGTCGTATAAAAGTACATACTATTACACACAGTACAGAATATTGAATAATGATAATAAATGACTATGTTACTGGTTTACGTATCTACTGTACTTTTTTTTTTTTCAACCATACTCTGTTGTCCCAGGTGGAGTGCAGTGGTGTCATGTTAGCTCACAGCAACCTCAAACTCCTGGGCTCACGTGATCCTCCTGCCTCGGCCTCCCGAGTAGCTGGGACTACAGATACATTCCATGATGCCCTGCTAATTTTTTTATTTTCAGTAGAGACAGGGTCTCACTCTTGCTTAGGTTGATCTCGAACTCCTGAGCTCAAGCAATTCTCCCACCTCGGCCTCCCGGAGTGCTAGGATTACAGGCATTAGCACTGTGCCCAGCCCTATACTATACTTTTTATTGTTATTTTAGAGTGTACTCATTTTACTTATTAAAAAAAAGTTACCTGTAAAATAGCCTCGGGCAGGCCTTTCAGGAGGTATTCCAGAAGAAGTCATTGTTATTATAAGAGATGACAGCTACCTGACTGTTATTGCACCTGAAGACCTTTCACTGGGACAAGATGTGAAGGTTGAAGACAATGATACTGGTGACCCTGACCCTGTGTAGGCCTAGGATAATGAGTATGTGCGTTTTTAACAGAAAGGTTTAAAAAGTAAAAAACAAATTTAAAAATTTTAAAATAGGGGTCCACTTGCTCAAAGCTTCTTGGGTGTGTCTCCAGGTAAATAATAAATCTTTTAAAAATAAAAAAAATTAAGAAAAAAATAAAAATTTTAAAAATAGAAAAAAGCTTATAGAAAGAAAATGTTTTTGCACAGTTGTACATGTTTGTGTTTTAAGCTAAGTTTTATTATAAAAGTCAAAAAGTTTTAAAAAATTAAAACATTTACAAAGCGGAAAAGTTACAATAAGCCAATTTCTTATTGACGAAAGAAAAATATTTTATAAGTTGAGTGCAGCCTGTGTGCACCGTGTTTACAAAGTCTGCAGCAGTGTGCAGTGATGGCCGAGGCCTCCACGTTGACTCAGCGTTTGCTGACTCACCCGGAGCAACTGCCAGCCCTGTGGGCTCCGTCCGTGGTGAGTGCCCCATATAGGTGTGCTTGTACAGGATACAATATATAAAAAATACCTTGTATACAATATTCTTACAGTGACTTTTCTACGTTTAGATACACAGGTACTTACCAATGTGTCACCGCGGCCTACAGCGTTCAGTACAGCAACCTGAGGTGCTAGGCTGATGACCGAGGAGCCACAGGCTACTGTGTATGCCACATGGCCTAGGTGTGCAACAGGCTGTACCACCTAGGTTTGTGTGAGTACACTCCGTGATGCTCACATGATGACAAAATTGCCTAGTGATGCATTTCTCAGAACATACCCCCATGTTGGGCATCACACAACTGTTCACATTTTTCACATAGAACTGTCTCTGAAATTGGAATGTGACTTGCAGAGGTATGTCTTAGTGTAACTGGCCGACTTTTTTTCTTTCTTAGGTGTTATACTAATCAGGGTTCTCCAGAGAAACAGAACCAATGGGTGATGCAGAGATATATAATCTGGGAGGCTGAGGCGGGCGGATCGTTTGAGCTCAGGAGTTCGAGACCATCCTGAGCAAGAGCGAGACCCCGTTTCTCCTAAAAATAGAAAGAAATTAGCTGGACAACTAAAAATACATAGAAAAATTTAGCTGGGCTTGGTGGCGCATGCCTGTAGTCCCAGCTACTCGGGAGGCTGAGGCAGGAGGATCGCTTGAACCCAGGAGTTTGAGGTTGCTGTGAACTAGGCTGATGCCATGGCACTCTAGTCCGTGCAGCAGAGTGAGACTCTGTCTCAAAAAAAAAAAAAAAAAAAAAAAAGACATATAAGAGGAGAGTTATTGCAGGAATAGGTCCCATCATTACGCAGGCTGGGAAGTCCCACAATGTGCTGTCTCCAGGCTGGAGAAGCAGGAAAGTCGTTGGTGTAATTCAGTCCAAGCCCGAAGGCCTGAGAACCGGGGCTCCGATGTCCGAGGGCAGGAGAGGATGAATGTTCCATCTCCAGGAGGGAGAGAGGATTTGTGCTCCCTCCTCCGTTTTGTTCTACGTGACCCCGATGGATGGGATGACACCTGCCCACGCTGGTGAGGGCGAATCATCTCTACTCGGTCTGCTCACTCAAACGCTTATTTATTCCCAAAATTCCCTCACAGACGCTTCCAGAAATAATGTTTCACCGGCTATCTGGGCATCCCTTAGCCCAGTCAGGTTGACACATAAAATTAACCATCACAGTTGTACATAAAATAACGAACTGTGTGTCTTGCAATGAAAGGGCTTTCCCTCCCCCCTTCTCTGGGTATCAGCCCCTCCTACTGCAGAGGGGCGTCCTCCACGGGGGGAGGGGAGGGGATGTGGCCAAAGACACACTAAGATTTCAGAGGGAGGGGAAAGCTCGTCTTCCCAGTGTCTTCCTGTCACATGACAAGGACGCATTCTGATTGGCCCACCCTGGGCTATGTGACGATGACCGTGGACTTGGAAGATGGGAGCCATGGTTCCCCAGGCCCGGCCCACATGCCCACACCGCAGCCCCGGGTCCAAGCTTCCACAGCGACAGCCCCAGCAGAGCCACTCTGAGAGCAGGAGGGCCAGTGGGGGAAGGGTGCTGGACGAACAGCATCAACAAATGTCTCTGGCCGACCCCCTTCACGATCCTGATAATTATTCAAAGTTAATACATGTTGACAGCAGAAAAATGAGCAGAACCAAAAGGATAAAAATAGAAAGTGCTCTCTGTGCCACAGATCAGCCCTGACCACCGTTAACTCTTCAGTGCCTTCAGGGTTTCTGCGACGGATCACTGACCAAGCAGCTACACTTGTGCTCAGCCCCACACGTGGCCTGAGAGGAGAAGCAGGCAGACGACTCTGCCAGCCCAACCTGCACGCACATGGCCTCCAGCCTGGCGCTTCTTGGCAAGCCGGGTCCTCAGCCCTTCACAGCAGAGCCCCTGGCCAGGAGGGGAGCCGGGGCTCAGGTGCACCCCAGACAACTCCACTCCTCATCTTGTTTCACTCGGGTGGTTGCAAGTGGGTGCGTGGCTCGGGGACACGCGTGTGCGTGCACACAGGCAGGCACTTGCTTGTGAGGGAGCACAGGCAACCGTGTGCTCATGTAGGGACAGGACTGTACCTGCGGCCTGATGAGGGTTCCGGCTCACCTAGGACTCTTCCCGCTGGGCCACCTGCTGCCACGCCCACCCCACCTGTGGCGACTGATGACAGCTTTTCCCTTTCGAAGCTTTTCCCTCCCCATCTCATGATCTCTACTGGTTTCCCAACACTCCGAGGCGAGGAGGAGATAACCCAGGAGGAGGTAACATGGGTGTTGTTGCCACAGCTTACAAGATAAAGAAATGAAGGCCCAGAGAGCTGAACGTAAGGACTACTGATGATCCTGTGGTCACACGACCAGCTACTGCTAGAATAGACCACTGTCTCCTGACTCCTGGTCCACAATCTTTCCACCAGAAAGGGAGTTTATCAGACTCATTCGGATTATGAAGCAACACTCTCACCTGTCCTTTCAACTAGACACACATTCCTCAGGTGCTTTCTCAGGCCCAGGAATGGGGCCGCATGCTTTACATACAATATCTTCAATCCTCCCGACAGCCCAGTGACTCCGTTTTGCACAAAAGCAGCTCAGAGAGGTTAGGCAGTGTGCTCTAGGTCACACAGCTGCTGTAGCGGCTGCTGTGGTTTCGGATCCACCCTCCGAGACCAGGTGCTCCGTTCCTCCCGCTGCTGGGAGCGCACGGCCGAGCTCTGCCCCAGGAATTGCCTTTTCTGATCTCGTGGCCCCTTCCCTGGGGGGCAGCTTGCATCCAATGACTGATAGACAGTCCTTGCCTTGATTTGGGACATCTCTGAAAGCCCCACTCAGCTCAGAGCCCCCACGGGGGTGGGCTGAGACCCGCCCTCCCTCGTAGCTGCGGTTCCTGAGAAAACTCCCCACTAAACTTCCTACACGTAAATCTCTGATTTGATGTTCGTTTCCCGAGGACCCACATGCAGACAAGGTGGCAGGTGCAGGGCTGGGAACCCCGGGCCTGACGGTGTCCAGTGTCCTAGATGCCCCCCACACCCCCCTCCGCCCAGATGGCCACCTGAGGCCTGACCTCTCACCTACGTCATCCCAGCCAGCAGCGGCCCTGCCTCCCCGCACCGGGGGTGGGAGCAGCCGGGCTGTCAGAGGAAGCAGTGGGCTGCCAGGATTCTGGCAGGAGAGCCACTCATTTTCTTGGAATCTTGACTCACCAGTCCCATCGAACCCCCTCAGGGGCGGCACTGAACCTCCCTCCCGCTTCCGCCCTCTCCGGCCTTACCTGGAGCCGGTTCCCAGCTCTTCCAGGTCCCAGCCCTGCTCTCCCCCACGGGACCCTCGCACATGCCATTTTCTCTTCTGGAACTTTCTTCCACACACCTGAGACAGGCTGCCCCTTCCCCGGATAGCCTCTCTGACCCCCAAGACAAGGTCAGCGGTGCGCCAGGCCTCTCTTTGCCTGACACTGAATGACATTTCATTGAGCTCCCCTCAGTGCCTGAGGCCTCAGTGGGCCACTGAAGGCAGGGTCCTCCTGCCCATTCGCCATGGTGCCCTCACGCCCAGCTCCCCGGCTAGCGGGTTCTCAGTCACACCGCCCTGTGGGTGCCTGTGCTGCTGCAGGACCCCATTCTCTTGACCTCCCTTGGGGGGTCACGCATGGACGGGAGGATGATGGAGGGAAAAGGCTCCCAGAAGTCACGCACTGGCCTTGGGAACAGTCAGCCTGGCCTTGCCATCAAGGGTTTGTGTGACCTTGAGCAAGTCCCTTCACCCCGAGGCGGCTCCGTTTCAGCACCTGTGAAAAGGCAGGCAGACTCCAGCCCGCAGAGGGTCGTGCGGGGGACTGAAACCCCTTAGAAGCCAACCCAAGCCTTCAAGTTTCATCTTAAAGTAAATCTTAAAACCATTTTTAAAATGTAACACAAAGTAAAACCCATGTGTCCTCTCTCCCAGATTTAAAACGCTGGAGATCAGCATCGAGTTACCTAACACGGAAAGAACGAACAGGTCGGGGGCAGCTCTTGAGACTCGGCCTCTGCCTGCTTTGACTTTGCTTAATTTCCTGGTTCTCAGCCCTGACCACACGATGGAATCACCTAAGACACCCTAAAACTCCCAGTGCTCGAGCTGTCCCCAGGGTAATTAAATCAGAGTCTCTTGGGAGTGAGACATCGGGATTTCCGTACCTGCCGCAGGTTGGGGGTCGGCCAGCTTCTTCTGTAAAGGGCCAGACACTAAAGACCCTGGGAGCAGAACCAGCCTGTCCCTGTTGCAGCTAATCAACTCTGCCACGGCGCACGAAAGCAGCCGCAGATGAAAGGTAAATGAGTGGCCACGGCTGTGTCCCAATAAAGCTTTATTGACAAAAACAGGCTGCAGCTGAGTTTTGGAGTTTGCCAAACCCTGCCCTAAGTGAGTCAAGATTGAGAACTGCTGTAAGGCAAGCTTAAAAATAAAAACAAAAACCTGTTACCATTAGCAGCTACTCGTACTCACCGTGTGACTCAGATTCCCTCCCTTGTTTCCGTCATCAAAAGAGATTCAGAAATAAATGGGATGCGAAGGTCTGAGCACATCACCTCTCAAGGGAGTGACCGTATATCCCAGTTTGCGTGGGACAGTCCCTGTTGGTACCTGTTTTCCCAGCATTGTTAGTAAAAGTATCCAGTTTCAATCTCAAGGATGTCGAGACATCAATCTCAGAGATGTCGTCCCCTCATTTATTGGGGACGATAATAAATGAGTTGATCACTCTATCTTTAAACCCCGATTTCAAACGTTTGTGCCAACAAATGACCTCATCATTCTTTTTGATCAATTAATGAAATTATCAATATTAGCAATTGGAACTTAATAAAATAAATCTACACTAACTACAAAAGAAGGAAAGACAAGTCCTCACGCATGCAGGCAGAGAGGAAAATGCCCGACGAATGTGGTGCAAATGACTTGAATGAATGTTCGGAGACAATTACGCTCATGAAGACCGCTGCCCCTCTGCGGGCTCTGGACGGCAAGGAGGGGAGGAGACGCAGAGGAGCACGAACCCTGCCAGGCTCAGCCGAGCGAGGAGCAGAGGGCATCGGCGAAGAGCTCAAGCCAAGCATGGGCTCGTGGCGCCCACCTCAGAATCGGAGCCAACTGGCTCCATTCTCTGCCAGCTGAGAGGGCGGTCAGGACCTGGGCCAGCCTCAGATGGAGCCTTTGGACAGGACCCCGGCTCCTGGGGCACGGGGAGGCTGCAGCTGCCAGGGTCACTTGGCAGAGACCCTGGGTCCACTGCTGCCCCAGGGGAGAGCCCTTCCTCCACGCTGCTCAGGATGAGGGGCCAGGCAGGCATGTCCTGGGTAGGAGTCATTGGCTCCTGGCACAGAAGAACCCTTTGGTTGTAAGGGAAGGAAACACATTCACAGCATTTAAGCACCCAGAGGGTTCTCTGAGCAGAGAGAGGACTATATACCAGAAGCCAGACATAGGAAGGGCAGGTGACTCCACCAAAATGGAAAACAGGGGTGCCAGCAGGCGGCTCGGGAGCTGGTCTCTTGTCGTTCTGCTCTTTGCATTGTCCCTGCATCCTCTGAGCTCCTTCTACTGTTGGCTGGTCTTGCTTGTTTGTTCACATTTAAAGGCGAGAATCTGAAATGCTGACTGGAAGCTGTGGGGGCATGGACAGGGCTTGTTCCTTCACGGGCCTCCCGGGAGGGGTCCAAGGAATCAAAGCATTTCACTGGGCAGGGAACCAGTTTCTTCTGAACAGCGTTGCCAGATTTTACTAATAGATATTTGCAATATTTGGGACATGTTTGTACTAAAAAATTATCTGTTGCTAATCTGAAATTCAAATGTGGCCAGGCTCCGTGGCTCACGCCTGAAATCCTAGCACTCTGGGAGGCTGAGGCAGGAGGATCGCTTGAGGTCGAGAGTTCGAGACCAGCCTGAGTGAGAGTGAGGCCCCCGTCTCTACTGAAAATAGAAAAATTAGCTGGGCATGGCGGCATGCACCTGTAGTCCCAGCTCCTCAGGAGGCTGAGGCAGGAGGATCCACTGAGCCCAGGAGTTTGAGGTTGCAGTGAGCTAGGCTGACACTATGGCACTCTAGCCTAGGTGACAGAGTGAGACTCTATCTCAAAAAAAAAAAAAAAAATTAAATTCAAAAGTAACAGTACATCCTGCATTTTATCTGCAAACCTGAGAAGAATCCTCCAGCCTTGGGCTCCTGGCTCCCAGCATTCTGCAAGCTGGGCTGGCAAGATGGCATTTTGCTGCTCAGTAAGTAGACTTTCTGCAATTCCCTGTTTTCAGTACATGACCTGAGCACTAGTTAAGTTGGGATGACTAAATCCAGGTTCCTCTGGTTCCAACCTTTAAAGGGAGCCCTGTCTGGTCTTTTCCCGGGATGGACAGGGTGGACGCCTAGCTGCCCAGCGTGACGGGGGAGATCTGAGAGTCTAACTGCCCCTTGCAAAAGTTTTCTGCAATTCTGTAGTCACTTCTTAACCCAGTGGCCCCGACACCTCCCATTTTAACCCTTTCTGGGGCTCTCTGGTAGGAATGTGCTCACTCCCCCAGCCCCAAAGAGTTAGCTCCATGGAATTATCTAGAATGCTACACTTGTTGTCATTGGTCCACCAGCTTTCCTGCTTCCAATTGTTTTGACATCTTTGATGTGCTGTTATCTCCCCTTCTGGTTTTTGCCCTAGTGAAGGTATTTTTTTTTTTATCCCTTTCCTGCCTTGTTAGTCGCGATGCCGGAGCGGGTTCAGTGTTGAGCCAGAGGTTGCCGCTCGTCTCTGTCCAGGGACCACTTGATCCCTAGCTGCTTCCTCTGCTCCCATCACACACGGCACAGACGTGGCCGCCCGGAGCCCACAGGACAGGCCAGCCGAGCCCCGCTCCCGTAGCTAACTGACCCAGTGTCTCCACATTCGGATTCCAGGAAAGAGGCTCTGATTGGTGTCCTCTGGGTCAGGTGTCTGCACCTGATCCAGGTAGCCAAGGAGAGGCAGAGTCACCTGGCGGTAAGAGCCCATACCCATGGAAGGGAGGGTAGATCTCAGAGGAGGGGGTGTCAGCTGGGCAGACACCCCAAAAGATGTCCAATCCAGAGTCAGGAATCTTTGGAACATCCACTGACTGTGCAAAGGACCCTGGAATATCCTCCCTTCAACTTTCCAACCCTATTCCCACCTCTTCCGACCCCCGCCGACTCACACCTCTCATGAGCTCCCACTGCACGTAGAGAAACGTAACTGAATTACTGTTTTCTTCACCTGCCCAATCACCAGCTCTGCCAATTCTGCCTCCCAAGCATGAATGGCTTCTAATGTCCATGTCATTCCCCTGCCTGGGCCACTATCACCTCCTTGCAGCAATAGTATCCTAACTGGTTTTCCCTCTCTAATCTTGTTCTCCTACCATCCAATCTACAAAGGCGGACAGAATAGTGTTCTTAAAATGCAAATCTGATCATCTGATCATTTGCTTCAAACCCTTCCATAGCGTCCTGCTGCCTACAGGAAAACGACTGACTCCATAAATGCCCATCGACGTCACCTCTCCCCACCACACCACCCCTTCCTAGCACTCTGCCCTCAGATAACGGAAGTATTTATAATTCCCCCAACCCCCAGCCAAAACATACACGATTTTCTGCCATGACACTCGGCTTATAAAATCCACTCTGCTGAAACACCCTTTGCCTCCACCTTATCCTTTAAAACTCACCTCTGAGTCACCTCCTCCCAAAAGTCTCCCCTGATTTATGCAAACTCACATGGCATTGTGGGCCCTTGTCTTTGCCCCCATATTATTTGGGGCTTTTCTCCATCACTACACTGAGACCTCTAAACAGCCTGCGTAGTCCAATGGCGAGTGGCAGACAAAGCATTCATCTCCTTAATATATAAAAGCTCTTACAGATCAATATGAAGAAAACAAACAGCATAATAGAAAAAAAGAGCAAAGAACACAAACAAGCAGCTCACAAAAATAAAAGCAAATATATGAAAAGATTCTCAATCTCATAATCAAAGAAATGTCAATGACCACAAGGACATGCCATTTTTATCTGTCAGATTTACAAATATCAAAATGTTTAGAAAGAGAAAGGAACAAAAAAATTTAAAAAGCAAAAAAGAAGAAAAGATAAAATAAAAACAAAAAACAAAAGAAAAAATGTTCGATAATACACAGTATTGCAAAGGATATGGGGAATAGTCGTATTCATGAGATTTGTGGCAACAAACTGATATAATCTCTTAAGAGAGGCAATTTGGCAATAACAACAATAGTTTTAAAGGCACATGCCCTATATTCTAGAACTCCTACTACTATGTGATATATATGGTGATACAATGGAATGTACATACATTCTCTCATATGTTCAGAGAGATGAGTACAAGGTAGATTCTTTGCAGCATCCTTTTTATTAGAAAAAGAAACAATGCCAGTTTTAAACATTGGATAAATTATGATACACGCAGTGGAATAGTATGCATCCCTGAAAACAATGACGGATCTGCAAGTGTTATTATCTTTTTTTTTTTTTTTTTTTTTTTGAGACAGAGTCTCACTCTCTTGCCTGGGGTAAGTGCCGTGCCATCAGCCTAGCTCACAGCAACCTCAAACTCCTGGGCTCAACCAATCCTACTATCTCAGCCTCCCGAGTAGTTGGGACTACAGGCATGTGCCACCATACCCGGCTAATTTTTTCTATATTTTTAGCTGTCCAATTAGTTTCTTTCTATTTTTTGGTAGAGACGGGGTCTCGCTCTTGCTCAGGCTGGTCTCGAACTCCTGAGCTCAGAACGATCCACCCACCTCGGCCTCCTAGAGTGCTAGGATTACAGGCGTGAGCCACCGCGCCCGGCCGTGTTATTATCTTAAGGAAAGAAAAAACATGAAGTGCAAAGAAGAGTGCAGAATATGTGCCCATTTGTAGAAAACCAGAGTCTGTGCCGTATGCTTATATTGGCACAGACTTCCTAGCAGTTAACGGTGGCTGCCTCCAAGGAGGACAGGGACAGGGAGGACAAGAAAACTTTTATATATCCCTCTGTTCTGTTGCAATGCTAATTTTTTTAATCTAGACATTTTAAAAATTAAAAATAACAATCCAGAGTGGTGTCCCGAACTCCAGTTGATAAATCCCTTAAAGGCGGAAACATTCTCACTCCCTCTGCACCATGTGTACAGTTGCACTTGGGTCCAGACTCGCCAAACGAACGGCCCCTGCCCTAGCCAAAAGTGCTCCCCCGCCTCCCACGCCTCCATCGTGCCCTGGTCTCTGCATGTCTCAGGAATTTTAAGCTGAAATGTAAACCCTTACAACCCCAGAGCCTGGCACCAACTGCACCAGTGCCAACACAGGGGCAGGGGCTCCTGCCTGGCTTCCTTCCCCGCCTTCCCCACTGCGCTTGGGGAAAGGCTGACCAAGCTCTGGAGTGGGTCTGAGCAGACCCAGACGTGGCACTCATCTCCTGCCGCTTCCTGGCCATGTGCATTTGGGGTGGAAACACAGCTCGATTCGACAAATACCTACTGAGAGTAATGCACTCCTCCAAATAGGTATTGAGCACCCACAACACACCAGGTCTGTTCTAGGCACAGCAATGAAACGTGTCCGTGCGCAGGAGCTTCTGGTCTGGTGTGGCGAATGGGAGTTCTGTCTCCCAGGTTTGGCAGAAAGGGGGCTGGGGGCGGGACCAAATAAGATGTGTGCAAGGGGCTTAGCTCCATGGCTGGTACATAGTGAGCCTGCAGCAAAGCCAGCGGGGTCACCATCGTCACCACCAACATCCTCCTCATCCTCCCGTGGCACCGTCCCCTCCTCCAGGTAGGAAGTGTGTCTTCCCTTTCCCAGCTCCTGGGCTCACGGTTCAGGGCAGGAAACAGCTCTGTGTCCTCCAGAATTCCTGAAATGCTGTTGAGTTCCATTCCTGAGGAAACCAGAAAAGGGACATTTTTGACATTTGGTTGGGTTTGTAATCAGCATTTCTGGGAGTCCATGGTAATCCCATGAAACCAACCAAGTCCGGTGTGCAGCTTTAACACATAGTCAACCAACTTCCCTCGTTATGAAGTGCCTACTGCGAGCCTGGGCTGCATGCACACAGGTGTGTGGTTCATGTCGTCCCCCAACAACCTGGTCACACCATCCCCTTGAGCCACCTTCTTGCCATCTCCCTGGGGAGCCGAGCCTTCGCTACAGGAAGCAATTAGCAAATGAGGCTGTGGTTGAGTATGTCATCAGGACTCTGCTGACTCAGAGGAGAGGGCAGGGTGGGTGGGCAAGTTTGAAGAGGCTTCACAGAGTAGGGGTGAGCTTAAGGGATGCCTCCTGGTCCCGCTGTTGCAAGGATTAACTGAGGAATAGTGTGGGGGTCCCAAATCTGATGTTGGGTCATGCCTGTTTGTCAACTGTAGCGTTCTCGACCCTGCTTGCCCTAGAAGAAGCGTTTTAAAACCCCCTTGCCCTGGCCGCACCCCACACCCATTCATCGGAATCTGCAGCCCTGGGGCCCCCGCATCAGGGTTTTGTAAATTTCCACAGGTGGTTCCACTGAGCAGCCAGGTTTGAGACCCAGCCATCCGCTGGCATTCAAGGATATTTTAGGTAGTATTCTGATGACTATTTCAACTTTTATTTTAATAGCATTATGTTTATCTTCAGGTGGATTAGGAAAAAAAAATCTGTAACTAGCACATCTAAGCTGGCATTTCACAGACATTGGTAATATGGGCAGAGCAACTGCACCTGAGCTTTACTGTTCTTCTCATGGGGTGAGACCTCGCTCCTGGTGGGAGCTGGGTGCAGTTAGGGGTTCAAGGGGGACCGCAATAACCAAAACATCAGAAACAAGGAGACGATGTATAAAAGTGCTTTGGCCGGGTTTCTGGCATAAAGTAAGCATCCGATGAAGGACACCCTGTTTTTGAAGTCATCTGACCCTTTGACGCATCCCCTGTGGTCCCATCGAGATTCAACCCCAGCTGCAAAAGACACGTTGCCTGAATGCAGCTTCCAGAAGAAAAGTTCAGGGAGCCCTTCCCTCCTACAAAAGGGCCCGGTGCCCCCTTGGTGGAAGGAGCACAGGTTTTCGCAGGACCCGGCCCTGACGGAAAGCCCAGCTCTGCCTCTCACTGGCCGAGTGCACCTGGGAACGGGCTTTTGCGCTCTGGGTCTCTGTCTCGGTCCCCTGCCAAGTAGAGGGGCTCGCAGGGTCACCAGGAAGCCTTCCTACAGAGTGTGCACAAAGCTCCCCACGCATCTCGAGCTTGAAGGCAAACTCCTCTCCTGGCCCGTGGTTGACAGGGAACGCTGGGTGCCTGTCCTGCGCCTGAGCCTGCCTGGGGCCTCGCTCTTGGCAGCCTGACCTGTGGCCCCAGAAGTCTGTGACTACAAGGAGACACTGCGCAAGACGAAGGCGCTCCTGAAACCCGGGGCATGCGGGTCAGCGCCGAGCCTCAGAGGGAGCAGCTCTGGGTGACATTCGGGTGACTGAGCACACGCTGGGTCCTCCTCAGAGCGCCGCGCTGGTCCCTTGGTCAAGGTGGTGTCCCTGATTTCTCCACTGTAAAGTTACTGTTTCCCTGTGGGAAGGAACTCTGAGACCATGTAACTAGCCTGTTGCTCTCCAACTCCGCCCTCTGTTAGTTTCCTTAGCTGCCCTAACAAAGTAAAACGACAGAAACTTATTCTGTCACAGTTCTGGAAATCAGAGTCTGAGATCAAGGTGTGGGCAGGGCACACTACCTCCAGAGGCTCGCAGGGAGGACCCGTGCCTTGTTTCTTCCAGCGCCCGGCGCCTCCGGTCTCTGCCTCTGTAGCCCCACGGCTGCGCCTCTTCCTGTGTCTGTCTCCTCTGTCTCTTATAAGGACACAAGTCACTGGGTTTAGGGCCACCCAGTTACCCAGGATGATCTCACCTCGAGATCCCTAATTTAATCACATGCCCCGAGACTGTTTTTCCAAATAAGGTCATATCACAAGGGCTGGGTATTATTAGGACATGGGCATCTCTTTTTCGGGGGGCACCACCGATGATTCTTGCCTGACTTGATTAGGATGATGACGGCTGCCCGGTGCTGACGGTGGCTGTCTAATCCCAGCCGGAAGAGCCGTCCCTTCTCCACGCTGATTGGTTTACACCAGCGGGGACACATCAATTCTTACTTCATTCCCTAGCTTATAGTCTTTTACTTCCGTTATTCATTTTGAGCTCAGATTTCTCCCAGGTTTGGGTCCATGCTGTGAACCACAGTTATCCGGTGTCTCTGGGGGAAGGTCCCTCTACGGCAGGGCTAGAGGGCGCGCAATCGACTCCTGTCCGTCCTAAAGAATGTGCCTTGCTGGGGAGTGTTGGGGGCTTCGCAATCGAGACAGAGCTTACCCTCAGTCCTGCCCTCCTAACGGAGCCCCACCCCAGCATTCCGTACACGTTTCCCTCTAAACAGCCTCTCGTCACCCCTGAGCCCAGCAGAGGACGGGCAGGCAGGGGACTCGAGGAGTCCCTCTCGTCCCTTCTCACGAAGCTACCGGCCCCGGCCCTGACTACACCGCCCCTTCCTCGCTCTCATTCCTCTTGCCCCCCACCCACCCCATGTATGCTCTGTCATGAAAACTCCTCTTTCTCTTTTAGTCTAAGCCTTCATTTTCCCATCCATAAATTTCTATTGCATAAACAGGGGTTTAGGCCCCACGGTCCCTCGGATTCTGGCCCTGACAACGGAAGACCGCCGCTCTAAGCAAGGCAGGACTGCTCCAGCTGGGTCTGCGGCCAGCCACCAGCCCTGAACTTCTGTTTCCACTGTGTGAAGAGAGAAGGACATAACTGGAGAGTCAGGACGTGCCACTTTTAAAGCAATGTGAAGATTCTGTCTGTTGACTCTAACAAGGAAAGATTTCGGCTTTTATTTTGGATTTTTTCCATTTCATTTTTCTAAGTCACTCATTTTTATTGTATTTCACGGAAGTGGTGAGTGACAGGCTGGGATAAATGGAAGTGGTCCCCACCCCAGACAAACGGCCGAGTACGGTCACGGGCACCGTGTGTGGGAGGGGCCCATCACCCTCATGCTCCCCATACGCAGTTCCTGAAACCTACATGTCTGTCTGAATGCATCAACTCCCAGCGGATGGAGTCTATTAAGCACCTACTGTGTACATGCCCGTGACCACCACCACCCCCAGCCCTGTCCACCCTCATTCCTCTCACTGAGCCACCAGATGGGCTCCTTACTGGTCTCTATCCACCCTCTTCCCGAGAGTGGTAATCTGAAAACACGACGCCAAACCATCTAGAAGGTTCCCAGTGCTCCCGGGATTAAGTCCACACCCCACACCTCTGCCTGCAAGGTGCTGCCTGAGCAAGGCCTGCCCGTGGTCCACCCACCACTGGATCCTTGAGCCACCAACCCAGCTGCCCTGGCCTTCTGTCCACTGCTCCACTCGGGCAGGGGCTGGTTCCCATCTCAGCACCTTTGCATATGCTATTCCCTCTGCAAGGAATGCTTTTCCCACTCACTTCCCGTGGCAGGTCTTTGTCATTCTGCAAGAGTCCATTCTAAGGACAGCTCCTCCTGGCAGCCCAGACCACCTGGTCAGCAGCACCCAGCCCCCACCAGCATTCTCTGTTGGGGAATTATAAATCTCTAGGAAGGGTGGGAGCTCAAACAGGATTTTCATTTCTTATGCAAATGCGTCCATTCCCCACCCTGATGGCAGGAGGAGTCTCCAGCCTTTCCCAGTGGAGATGGAAGGGTGGGGCCACCAGGCCCTCTGCAGGGAGGCTGGATATTCCAATGCATGTGACAGGAGGTGGGCTGGGTGGGGGTCCCACCTCCCACCCACCATTTAATGATCCCATCTTGAAATGGGAACACGTGGTGCCTTCCTCTGAGAGGGGTCACTGCAAGAATTCCATGGCAGTAGAGGCAAAGGGCAAAGGGCATCGGTGCAGCAACACTCACAGCTTGGCCATCGTCATAGCCAGATTGTCACCTTCATGGCAGGAGCCAGGTCTATTTTATTCACCCCCATATGCTAGAAATGAGCTGGCCTATAGTAAGTGATCAATAAATACCTTATAAATGAGGGGCTGGTAATGGGTCCGCAGAGACTTACCGAAAGGTGATTTCAAAATTCCAAGATCAGTCGGGACAGCCCGTGCATGCTGTGCTGTGAGTGGGGCAGGGCCAAAGGCTTGTCATGGGACATGCTGGGAAGGGACCGTGGGAGAGGAGGGCTGACGTGGGCAAGTGTGTCACCCTCACGGGCTGTAAACTCCAGGCAGGAACAGTGTGGCTGGTTCTCCTGCCTCCCCTCGGCCCGCACTGGGCCTGGCACAGAGGAGGTGCTCCCAGAAACTAGATGGATGAGTTCGTAAGAGAGGGAAGGGAAGGGAGGGGAGAAAGTTGGGTCCATTCGGATCATAAACAGCAAAGTCCTTTTCTTATATTGCAGTCAGTAATTTTGTATGGAAAAGCAGCTAAATGATTTCAAAAGAAGCTTTAGATACAGTAGGGAGCCTCTAACATGAACTCGAATGCAAGTCAACTCTTCTATGTTCTGGAAGCTGAAAGCCAAGGGGCATTGGAAATCGGCGCGGCTCTATTTTGGGTTTATAAACGTGGCTTTCACTGCAATCCGTAGGCAGGCCCGGAATTGGGGTCTTCCGACCTCCCTTCAGGGAGCGTTTCCTCAAAGGCTCAATTAATGTAATTGTTGTTCCTCAGAAACCAACACCAACCGTAGATCACAGAGCAAACAGCCGCCACGGCGCTTCTGTCTACGTGTCGATTCTGCTCTTGGGGAGTGGGCATTCCATCAGACCAGCTCCGTTCGGGTGGAAGCTCCCACCACCTCAGCCTTGAATGCATCCCACCTGCAGGAGAAAATCCAGAGCTGCCTCTCCTGCCTGCCCGGTGGGCTCCTCTGGTGGGTCGCAAAGCCACGTGTGTGATTTGCAGAGGTCAACAAGACCCTTTCGCAGGCCCAGGTGCAGGGGTGGCTGGATTTTATTCTTTTTTGCTCTACTTAACACAACTTTATAGAAGTAGAACTTATCTACCATAAAACTTACCCATTGTTAGCACACAATTCCGCGACTTTTAATAGATTCTGCGGTTGCATAATCATTACCACAATCCAGTTTTAAAATATTCCATCACCCAAAAAGCTTCTTTGTGTGTTGAGGTTTTTAAGGCTGTTCCCTTTACGTTGTGACTCCCTAAGGGACACTTCGAAAGCCCCCCAGAGTGAGAGTGTTCTCCTGAGGAACACAAGTTAGCCCCTGTTTCCACCCATGGGAGGGAGCTCTTTGGGGAGGATGCTATTTAATTTCCATAATGTTGTTATAATTTGCATACTGTGCCCCGGTGCGCCATGGGATGGATAGAGGGCTGGTGGGGGACGGCTGGGACCCCCGAAGAGACAGTGCCCGGAAATCTGATAAGAAGTAGAGAAAAACCCTGATACTCAAATGAAGAAGTCAAGAGAGGGAGGCACCTAAGAGAGGGAGGCATCACCCACTGAAAGGATAACACAAACCTGGTTTAGTGATCTTTTTTCTGAGATGTTGACAGCAATGAAGGAAGGAGAAGTAATATCCTTAAACTCACCTGAGTGACACACAAGTAACCAAAAATGTCTTTACTGCATAATCTATCAGACCCTTCAATATGCTAATAAGGATCATGAACCTCCAAAAGGGACCTGTTGGACCAGGTAAGCCATTTATCCAGGAAGATGAAACTGGTACCCACGAAACGCCTTTCATGTCTCGGGCCTCTGGAATATAGTTATATGAGAAATGGTAGCAAAGACGCCATGTGCATGACGCCTATTTCAAATATTTTGCTTGGGGCTCTGTGTTGGTCATCTCTCCAGACAGCATAGCATCCCGATTTCACACAC
>RJWJ010002584.1:0-98652 GCA_004363605.1 Indri indri | reverse complement strand
TATATTACTTTTCTTGGTGAAAAATTAGGGGTGCATTTAAATGGCAGGACTTGTCTTGTTGTTCTTGCTGGATTAAGGGGGAAAAACCTCAGATCCAGTTGATTATCAACAAAGCAATTATGCGTAGTTGGTGGCATGATAAAACACAGTGTGAAAAATCCCCCCAGTGACATCTGAGAGATGATTGTAATTATGGCATTCATATATTATTATTTAAAGATTCAATTAGTCAAGTATGAATGGCTCTTATGCTCAAAGGAGTGAAGAATCCCTGTTTTCTGGGTGTGAATACTATCAGGCATCTACTATTGATTTGTCTGTTTTTACACCTAGGACCTAGCAAAATTCTTCTCACCACCATTAATCAAAATCAAATAGGTAAGGAAGAAAACTAATGTATAACAAAATGAAATGAATTAAAAAGTTAAACAGAGAAAGGAGAAAACAAAAGCACATTTAAATAAATCTAAGTGTGATAGCGATGCAACAATTACATGCTATCTCCTTGATTTATATGGGTTATAATTTGGCTGTGTGCTTTACAGAAAACAACACAAGGAAAAAAACATAATCAGCTAAATTATACATGCAGTCTAAAAGAGAAAGACAAACTAGTATCTTAGAAGAAAGAGAACCACCTAACATTTGTGCATATATAACCTCTAGCTGCCTGTCTTAAATGCAATGAATATGCCTATTTTTTTCTCTACCTAAAAATAAATTTAAACACACACACACACACACACACACACACACACACACAGAGAGAGAGAGAGACAGAGAGAGAAACAGTTCATTGAACTGTAAGAAATTTATGTCAATAGGCAATAATTAATTAATAGAAAAAAAATTTTTGCGCTTCTAACTAACAAATCCTGTCATAGTAATAAAAGTTAAACTCTAAGAGCATGAACATGTTTGTTTTTTTAAAAAATCATACATACATACCATATCTATATCTATATCTATATACTACTTTATTTTAAACACCAAATTTTTACTTTTAGAAATTAAATTGTCAATAATTTGATCAGGTCCCATTTATTTATTTTGGTTGTTGCTGTGATTGCCTTAAAGCCCCACACAAAGGTGCAGCACCTCAACAGGTTCTGAGACAGACAATTCTGTGACTACATCACACTTTAAAGTCTCCAGTTCTGGCACCACTGTTACAGGTGCCTATAGAGTGAGTGCAAAGTCGCACTTTAAGAAAGCCAACAGAGAGAACTACCACAGGAAGACACATTACAAAGAACTATTATCCCCCCTAAAGAAAGACCTTCATGTTAGGAAGTAGAAGGTAAAGCAATAGAAGGTAAAGAAGAATGCTTATTTTGGCAACAGGGAAGAAAGACTGCATCTTGTGTTTTTCTCTTTCCCTCTCTCAAAATTTAAGTAGGGGCATCATTTCTTTACCCTCAGTTTATGTGATTATTCCTCTCTGAAATAACATGTGTGAAATATGTATCCAGTTAACTCTTATTGCCCCCTTAAAAAAGCACAACCACAAATATCTCTGCCACATAAACTTGAAAACATGGCAGAAATGGACAAATTCTTAGAAATGCACATCCTCCCTAGGCTCAATCAGGAATAAATAGAATTCCTGAACAGACCAAGTACCAAAATTGAAACAGCAATGAAAAAAGAAAAACTTCCTAAAAAAAAGGCCCCAGAGGAGATGGTTTCACACCCTAGTTTTACAAGACCTACAAAGAAGAACTGGTGCCCATCCTGCAGAAATTATTCCACAACATCAAGAAGGAAGGAATCCTGCCCAACACGTTTTATGAAGCCTGATACCAAACGAAGAAAAGACTCAACAAAAGAAGAAAACTACAGACCAATATCCCTTATGAATATAGATGCAAAAATTCTCCATAAAATCCTAGAAAACTGAATTCAAGTGCTTATCAAAAAAATAATACATCATGACCAAGTAGGCTTCATCCCAGAGATGCAGGAATGGTTCAACATACACAAGTCTATAAATGTAATCCACCACATAAATAAAAGTAAAAACAAAGACCATATTGATCCTCTCAATAGACACAGAAAAAACATAGACAAAATTCAGCACCCTTTTATGAGGAGAACGCTTAACAAAATAGGTATAAATGGGACTTATCAAAAAATGATAAAAGCCATATACAACAAACCCACAGTGAACATACTGAACGGGGAAAAATTGAAAGCATTCCTGCTTAGAACTGGAACCAGACAAGGTTGCCCTCTATCACCACTTCTATTCAACATAGTGCTGGAAGTCCTAGCTGGAGCAATCAGACAAGAGAAGGAAATCAAGGACATCCAAATGAGGGCAGAAGAGGTCAAACTCTAACTCTTTGCTGATGATATGATCTGATATCTACAAAACCCCAAAGATTCTGCCAAGAGACTACTGGAATTGGCGAATAAATTCAACAAAGTCTCAGGTTACAATATCAATGTACACAAATCAGTAGCATTCCTATACACCAACAACAGCCGAACTGAGAACCACATCAAAGACTCAATACCCCTCACAATAGCTGCAAAGAAAACAAAATACCTAGAAATATATTTAACTAAAGAGGTGAAAGACCTCTACAAGGAGAATTACAAAACACTGAGGAAGCAAATAGCAGAGAACATAAACAGGTGAAAACATACAATGCTCATGGATCAGCAGAATCTACTTAATGTGATCTAGACATTCAATGCAACCCCTATTAAAATACCAGCATCATTTTTCACAAATGTAGAAAAATAACTCTATGCTCCATAACAAACCAGAGAAGATTCTGCATAGCATAAGCAACCTTAAGCAAAAAGAACAAATTGGGAGGCATCAATTTACCAGACTTCGAGCTATACTACAAGGCTGTAAGTAACCAAAACAGCATGATACTGGCGAAGAATGGAGACATAGACCAATGAAGCAGAACTGAGAACCTAGATATAAAACCATCCTCATCTAGCCATCTGATTTTTGAAAAAGCAGACCAAAGCATACCCTGTGGAAAAGAATCCTTATTCAGTAAATGGTGCTGGGAAAATTGGATAGCCACATGTGGAAGACTGAAACAGGATCCGTACCTCTCACCTCTCAAAAAAGTAAACTCAAGATGGATAACAGACTTAAACCTAAGTCACGTAACTATAAGAATTCTAGAAGAAAATGTTGGAAAACCTCTTATAGACATCAGCTTAGGGAAAGAATTTATGAAGAAGATCCCAAAGGTAATCACAGCAACAATGAAAATAAATAAATGGGACATGATCAAATTAAAAAAAAACTTCTGGACTACCAAGGAAACTGTCATCAGAGCAAATAGACAACCTACAGAATGGGAGAAAATATCCACATACTATACCTCTTATAAAGAGCTGATAACTAGAATCTGTACAGAACTCAGGAAAATCAACAAGAAAAAATAAACAATGCCATTAAAAAGTGAGCAAAAGACATGAACAGAAACTTTTTGAAAGAAGACAGACTAACGGCCAACAAACATATGAAAATATGCTCAACATCTCTAATCATCAGGGAAATGCAAATTAAAACTACAATGACATATCACTTAACTCCAGTGAGAATGGCTTTTATTAATATCAAAAAGTCCCAAAACAACAAACGTTGGCATGGATGTGGACAGATAGGAACACACATACACTGCTGGTAGGACTGCAAACTAGTACAACCTCTATGGAAAGTAATATGGAGACACCTCAAATACAAGTAGATACAAGTAGAACTACCATTTGATCCAGCAATCCTATTACTGGGCATCTACCCAAAAGAACAAAAGACATTCTATTAAAGACATCTGCACTAGAATGTTTATAGCAGCACAATTCACAATTGCAAAGATGTGGAAACAATGCAAGTGACCATCAATATATGAGTGGATTAGTAAAATGTGGTATATGTATACCATGGAGTTCTAATCAGCCACAAAAAACAATGGTGATCTAGCATCTCTTGTATTATCCTGGATAGAGCTGGAGCCCATTCTACTAACTGAAGAATCACGAGAATCGAAAAATAAGCACCACATGTTCTCACCATCAAATTGGTATGAACTGATCAACACTTATGTTCACATATGGTAGTAACATTCATCAGGTGTCAGGCAGGTGGGAGTGGGGGGGGGGATTGAGTATATTTAAGCCTAATGTGTGCGGTGAACACTCTCTGGAGGATGGGCACACTTGTAGCTCTGATCCAGGCGGGACACAGGCAATATATGTAACCTAAATATTTGTATCCCTGTAATATTCTGAAATAAAAAATAAAAAAAAAACACAACAACTCAGAAAGCTAAAAAAAAAAAAAGTATAACCACATCCTCTAGCTAATTTATTCAACTTGTAGAGAAATAGAAGTCTAATGTGTCTTTATAGCATTGACTTACTCAAACTTTATCTGACAATCTCTTGCAATATATTTGCATTTTGAAATCATTCTTCTTCATATTTTATATTAGCTTTAAAAATTAGTGATACAAAACAACCAGGAATAGAGAAAAAAAGAGTTTATTTTAAATGTAATCTGCTGGGTTTACTTCCAAAGCTAATATTGGAAAGTAAATGGATTTTCTTGAATTAAGCCTTTTTCTTAGTGACTGATGATACCACATGAATCTACCTTGGTTTTTTGTTTTTTGTTTTTTTTTTTTTTTTGAGACAGAGTCTCACTCTGTTGCCCGGGCTAGAGTGCCATGGCATTAACCTAGCTCACAGCAACCTCAAACTCCTGGGCTTAAGCAATCCTACTGCCTCAGCCTCCCAAGTAGCTGGGACTACAGGCAAGCGCCATGCCCGGCTAATTTTTTCTATATATATTTTTAGTTGTCCAGCTAGTTTCCTTGTATTTTAAGTAGAGACAGGGTCTCGCCCTTGTTCAGGCTGGTCTCGAACTCCTGACCTCGTGCAATCCTCCCGCCTCGGCCTCCCAGAGTGCTAGGATTACAGGCGTGAGCCACCGCGCCCAGCCTACCTTTGCTTTTTAGAGAGTTTGCAGATACTTCTTCCTTACCCTCAAGACTCAGATTATCTGTTTCCCTTAATAGAAGACCAGTATCCTTTGAAGGCATCAAACATCAGCTTACCCTTCTGAGATCCCTCAAGAAAACAGTCCTTAACTACTTATGCAGATTCTCTTATTTTCCCATTTTCCCCTATAACATTTTGGCATTGCTAATTCAAAATATGAGCTTCTGAAATTATAACATTCCTTACTATATTTTGCAATAATACAAACTATGTTTGCGTTTCTGTATTTATAGGCTATTAAGTCCTTTAAGCTGATTAGACAAAAGTTAATGATAATCACAAATTAGATTTTCCTTAGCATCTCGAAGGAATCTACTACCTCTCCTAAAAGCTATCTCCTCTTCACCCTCTCTTTTTCTCCCTTGCATACAGGTGCAGCATTGCAATCCTCTTCCTTGGTACCACAGAGGCATTTATGCACGAAGAGTAGCAGTCAGACCAATTTTACCTTGAAAATATCACAAAAATAAACCCTTTCCTGCTGTGCGGCTTATTTTCAACATTAACATTGTGTCTCCAAGCAAAGCCACTTCCTATATGCACTAAGAAAAGTGGTACCCTCTATCTCCAGCTAAACACCTGGAGGGATGCCTACCAGCAAGCTATGGGGGCAGGGGAGAAGAGATAATCATGCTTGTAATTCCTAAGTGTGATTTTCCTTCTTTAATTATGTTCCTTCCTACCAATTTACTCAATGACAATGATAGGGGAAAAAACTGAAATGCATAAAGGATGTCTCTTTAAAAATTAATTATACTGATGGCACTGGAGGAGATGGGGAACCTTTGTTCCCACAGGGGCACATTCTTCTAAATTCCTTAGAAAGTAATTAAAGCTATTATTACTGTAGTCATATTTTTAGTTTAAATTTTGCTATCACCAGTCCTATGTATAAATATGTGTTTATTTTAAAATGGTAAAAGATAGGCTTATAAAGTGCTTGGGAAAGATAAATATTTCACACTTCAAAGCATACATCTGAAATAAGCAATTTCTTGGCATTGATTTTTCAGTAAATACGAATGTTAAGAGTCCACTAATTGAAATAGAATAAGCACAAGCAAAATGAAGTAGAGTAAAGCAATTAGCTAAGAGAAATGTGAATCAAATACACTCAAGAACCAAATCTTCACTTGAGCTTAGCCATTGTTACTTTTTCATCCAATTATTAACAAACGATGATTTCAATAAAATACACCTTTTGAAATTTTATGGACCACAAAGTTTGAAACTGTTTTTATTTCACAGCTAGGGGGCAAAAAACATTCCACACCTCTATCATTTCAACCAAACCACATTTTCTCCCATTGTCATCTACTTGACATATCTATGCTTTAACTCTATTAATATACATAATTCAGATGGCCTATGCATCAGCACAGAATTTTTTCATAGAATAAAATGGTTATAGCAACAAGAAAAAAAGTGCTTCATAATTCTTCTCCCTCTTAAACTCTAACAGAGCAATTAAGAGAAGGGAAAGTTAACCATTTTGATGTGGTGTTTAAGCAGAATGTCAAACCATGTTCTTGCTTTAATGTGTCGTATGTTTATGTCTATATGACAGAGCTGTAACAGAAGTAACGGTCTGAAAAAGGGCAAAATATTTCACGAGTTGTCCTTTAAAACCCCTCACCCTTTCTCAGAAATTAAAACCTGCATTCTTTCCCAAGGCCAGTAATCAGAGGGGCAGAAGAGTGTCGTTTGTTCTTTGCTTTCTAGTATCTTAAAACCACAGGAGATGGCTCAACAGAATTATTGGAACAGAGGTCACAAGATCATCTTCACTGGAGGTGCTATGGGTAGACAGCGATAGCCTGAAGCTGAAAACCCCCTTTAGAAACCCTGTATTTCTGCTTAAAGGTGGGGGGGGCGGGGGTGGGGACTCTGGTTGTTTAAGACAAGAGTCTACCATTCCCCTCATTTGCCTGCAAATTAATAAATTTCTCTTTCCTTTTCCTCAAACCACTTGTCTTCGTTCTTCATTTGGCCTCCATACTTGTCAGCACCAAACTTTTGGTAACAAAGCTACTATTTAAGATTGTCCTCTGCTAAACTATGACAACATCAAGCATATTATTGGGTAACCCACAGTTTATGTTAGTTCTAAAAATCCATTTGGTACTATAAATAACATCTCACAAATTGGTCCTGCATGATTAAAATAAGTATAGCCACAATCAAAGGAAGTCATGTTGGCAAAATAAATTCCACCAAAATACTTTAATATTCATTTCAAATTAGCAATCAATGTCTTTCTTACCCTCTTCCCTAGTTCTCAGGAAATATATAACAAACCACGTATTAACACAATGTTGGCATTTCCCAGCTTAAACTGTATCACTCTAAATATAATTAGCCAATTATCTTTTTAAAAGTAGGTTAATTTTTTTCTTTTTTGTTTTTTCTTTAATTTCTTTTTTTTACCTTTCCATTGTCCATACTCATGGGCAAAAGTGGGTTAACTGAAGATGCTTTTATATAGACAAACTCTATATAGATTTATATAAAATATAATTCTGTAAAAATAGTAATAAATGAGGCATTTCTCATAATTACATTGAAGGAGCTCAGAGAATTTCACCCCAAAATATTACTCCTTGGTATAAAGAGTATTTTGAATTAAAGGTCCTCAGGCCTTTAATCAACAGGCCTTGGAAGGGGCTTTCCCTCTATCTCCATAAAGACCAGAGGGACCCATCTAGAAGAACAATTGTCTTTCCTTCCACTCCCTGTTATCTCAGTATCTATTGCAGGAAAGAACATCAGGAATGCAACTTGACCTGGCCCAAACCATTTTAAAATAATAGCTATCTCCCAAGTTGATTCAATTTACAAAGAGAATAATTTATAAGTCAATCTGTTTCCGCCATCCATTCATTCTCCCAACTATGTATTCAACCTCCCCAGTAATCATTTATTGAACCTCAACAGAATTACCTATATTCCTTGTCTCCTCTCCCCAAAATGAGGGTATATAAGCATCTGGACCCCATTGGGATATTGGGCAATCACTCTGATTCTCCCTGCCATGGTAAATTAATTTGTAATCTCTTTCTTTTATTAATCTGCCACATTGTGAGTTGATCTTTTGGTGAACCTTCTAGGGGTGAAGGGGAAGTTTCCCTTCTCCTTCACAGCATGCATTCCAGAAAACTTTTGCAAACACTAACATTCTGGGTGTTTCTTCCCCCTTCTATATGAGCTTGACAATGCAAATTAATTTCAGATGCATACAGCTTTATGAAATGGAGAATTTTTAGAATTTACTTTTTTAAAAAAACTGCAGTAATTTGTAAAAGTCATATTTTTCAAAGTTAATAATGAAAAAGTAAACTTTTGTAGCTGAAATTAATATTGTGGTAAACACATTAGGACATACTAAGATGTTCTGTCTTAATTATAAATATGAAAAATTATATATAGACATCAGTGAGACTTTTTTTCATCTATTATTTGAAAAAATTAAAACACTTTAATAATATCCAGTGTCTGCAAGAGTATAGAAAAAGAGAAAACTCATACACACTTGGGGGATTGTAAACTAGTTTGTAGCTAGTTTGTAACTAGATTGTAAACTAGTTTATCCTTTATTTTAGGCAGCTTAGCAATATCAGCTAATATATGTTTTTAATACATATACAGAGGAGATGAATAGGAGATAGACAATACATGCCATAAACACATCTGATAATTTTTATCAAGACTTTATAAATAATATGAAAATGTTTAAGTAAAAGATAATCCAACTTAAAAATTGGCTATGCTTAGGAACAGATAAGAAAAAATCACAATAACTCATAAATGTTTAAAAAGATATTCAATCTTATTAATAAACTAGAAAATGCACAGAAAAGCCAAAGTGATCTTCCATTTTACACACATAAGATTTGAAAAATTAAAATTAAAAAATTAAAATACCAAGTGTCATATGGCTATGGGATTTTTAGCAACAGGAACTCTCATGTACTACTGAGAGACTCCAGATAAGTTGAAGATGTTTGTATGCTATAACCTAACAATTCTAATCATGGATAAATACCCAAGAGTAATTTTTAAACATGAGCAATAAGAAACAAGTATAAGGATGTTCTTTACAGCAGTTTTATAATGATCAGGAATTATAAACAACATAACTTGAAAATATCAATAGAGAACTAAACTGTGAAATGTTCATGCAATATAACACTACACAATAGTGGGAGTGAAGAAACTGGGCTTACATATATTGATAAATAAGACCATGCAAAAAGACTAAGCAGCAGAAAGATATGTACATGATGGCACTGTTTATAATGTAGATGTAATAAAAATATTTTTAAAAATTGTGAGTAATAAATATCAAATTCAGAATTTTAGGTTACTCTGGATGGAGGAAGGGAATTAAGAACAGAGGAGTACTCAAGGGGATGAAATTGGATCTCTAACATTTTAAATTTTAAGAATAAAGAGAGTGATATGACATAATCATGGCAGAATGGTACATTTTGAAAATACGAGAGGATGGATAAAATGATATTTTATTTTTCTTTCATTTTTTCTTAATGATTCAAAAATTTAATGCTAAAAATTGCACATGCCCTTTCACCTAACAATTGTGTTGTTTCCATGACAGATAGATTAGTGATAGAATATTATAAGGTCTTTTCAGGGATATACATTGCAGTATTGTCTGTTTTAGCAAAAACCTGGACACTACCTAAATGATGATCAGAAGTTTAAATCAATTATGGTCCATAAAGTCATTAGAATACTATGCCATCATTAAGTATAATGAGAGAGATCTGTTCTTTTTAATGCAGAAAATCATGCAAGACATATTTTAAGTGGGGGAAAAAAAACAATACACTTAAGCTTGTGTATATCATTTCTCATTTGCATGATATTTTAAAAATTGTTTATATATATGTATAAATGTTGGAATAAGGATTTTGGGGGGAAGAAAACAGAAAAAAAAAACCTTTAACAGAAGTTATCTGTAGTAAGAGGTAATTGTGAGCAGTGAAGAGAGGTGCTGAGGGAGATATTGGCTTTTCTTTTCATACCTTACAGCAGTATTTAAATATATTTCCATATATACACATGTTACTACTTTTACTCTTAACATAATTGGTATTGTCTTGGTACTGAGATTATGGATCATTTTATTTTTTTATTCATTGTAAATGCCAAAAGAATGTTCTTTGTAATAGAAAGTACAGTACAGCTACATCTTAAAAAAAATACAACTAAATCTGTGTCTATATGAAGTAAAACAATTGATTAACTCATTCAATTTAGTTAAACAACAATTATATTCTAAAACAGAACCAGAGGAATCATTTATGTACCTGAGTGGACTGGTCTGAGAAAACAAAGTGGTCAGTGGCGGTTCCTCTAACCTAGTAGACTAATGCCTATGGCCTTTCTTGTTCACGTCAAAGACAACTGAATCTCCAAAGGATTCACAGACTTATGAAATCATATGTGAAAACTGTGTGTATGTGGATTAGCCAATGAAGTAGGTACTATTACACACATGACATAGAAGAGGAAACCTGATGAAGCATGAATATGGAATTTCCAAAGTCACAGCCACCCACCATCCTGCAATATATATCACTACTTTTCCTAAAAAGTATTGGGAGCAATAACAGCACGAATATAGAATATTATTTGCATGCATTGAGAATTACTCTGACACAGCAAATCATTTGTGTCCCTTAAAATTCTTTAGTTATATGTTGGCTTAGACTTAGTGGCCAAGACCAGAGCTGGCTCCATAATATATAGTCAAGTACATTCTCCAATACCTGCCCCACCTTACCTATGTGTTGGATGGCATGGAATTCAGTGATTAGGCTCAAAGACCAACTTATTGCCTATACCCTCACTGTTCTTCAACTCTGCTAAAAGAGCTCTAAAGGTATGTAAGCAGGAAGGATGTAAGTCATAAGCTATTTGGACCTCTACTATGTATTTTTTCCTTAAAAAACAAAATTTCCTTTTTAGAAAAGAATAAGGTTCCTATCCCCATACATATATCTTTAAGATAAATAACAAACAGTAAGATATTTTTTACTGTACATCAAAACTTGAAGGTACAATAAGGCTAAATGTCTTGTATAGATTTTTCTGATTTAGCAATCAGAGTAGTTATGATTGAAATCTTCACTCTACATTTCTATGTGCTCCAGCAAAAGGCTTAACTTCCCTATATAGATTATTTGAGCATGAGTAAGCATAGAGTGAAAACTCATTCATTCATTTCATAATAGACATGATACGTAAGATCATAATCTGCCCTTACCACACTAGAGCTTCCAAAATATTCCTATATGTCCCTTAAAACCTAAAGTATTGAAGTTCAAGAAATTTCACCCCTAAAATATGACTCTTTAGTATAAAGAGTATTTTGAATTAAAGGCCCTTAGGGATCAACAGGCCTTGAAAGGACCTGTCCCTATTTCTTCATTTAAAAAAAACAGACCCATCAGGTCCAGTGCAGTGGCTCATGCCTGTAATCCTAGCACTTTGGGAGGCCAAGGTGGGAGGATTGCTTGAGGTCAGGAGTTAGAGACCAACCTGAAAAAGAGTGAGACCCTGTCTCTATAAACAATAGAAAAATCTGCCTGGCATGGTGACGTCTGCCCTAGTCCCAGCTACTTGGGAGACTGACGCAGGAGGATCCCTTCAGTCCAGGAGTTTGAGGTTGCAGTGAGGTATCGTGAAGCCACCACACTCTAGCCCTGGGATGACAGAGCAAGACCTTGTCTCAAAATTAAAAACAAACAAAAAAAAAAACAACAAAAAAACAGACCCATCAAAAGAACTAAAGAACTTCCCTTCCCTGTTATCTCAATGTATTATAGGAAAGAAGATTAACAATGTAACCAGACCTGGCCCAGATCATTTTAATATAATATCTGTCTCTCAGGTTAATTTAGTTTCCAAAGAGAATCACTTACAAATCAATCCGTTTCCCCCCATCCATTCATTCTCCCAAGTATCTATTTATCCTCTGTGGAAACTATGCATTACCCTTAATCAGAGTGACCTATATTCCTCATCTTCCCGCCCCTCTAAAATGAGGGTATATAAATTTATGGACCCCACTGAGATATTGGGTAATCATTCTGTGATTCTCCCTATATGCATGGTAAATAAACCTATTTCTCTTTTTAATTTGTCTTATTGTGAGTTGATCTTTCAACAAAACTTCCAGGGCAAAAGGGAAGTTTCCTCTCACTCCACACAGTATGCATTTCTATTTTTACTACCTATCATCATTCTCTGTAGACAAACAATGTTGAGGGTACTTCATGTTGGAAGAAAACACATTATGCAAATATTTTGAAATCTGTTTCTATCTTCTTGCATAACTTTTGATTCCTGTGTAGGTAGAAACATAGTTGTGTTAGATTTTCGGTTTAAATATTTATAAAAATAAGTTAGGTTAGTTAGAAAATGTACAATTGTCACATGGCATTTGTAATTTTTATAAAATGTCTTTTATCCAAAGGAATTATGCTTTTAATATTAAACAGTGAAACTTTAGTGAAGTCTTCTTAGCTAAATTCTGCCAGTATCACAATTTTGCAGAATTAACTCCAATCGTCTTCTTAAAGATAAGGTAGCAATTCAAATCAAATGAATTACTTAGTCCTATTTACCATTTTCGAAAATGGAAACCTAAACTAGGAAAATTAAATCCTACAAAAGAAACTTGAAAATGTGAGTCACTTTGAGGTTTTTTGTTGTTGTTGTTGTTGTTGATGTTAGATTTTATCTAGAAGACAAAGCTTTGGTTATCACGGAGTCTTCTGTTTTCCTGATTGCAATCTCATTTCACTTGCCCTTCATAAGACATCTTTGCGGTGACCTCCAGCTTGTTAAATATTCAACAGAAAGTTTATGGACTTTCCCATAACCTTGATTAAAAGCCTTTTGGGAAACTAAATGCTGTAACAAGAAGTTTATTTGAAAAGCAACTTGAGTGCTCCATGCTGATTTCTGTTTCACTAATAGTACTTATAATCAGCAGTCACTGACACAAGATGAGACCAGAGGTAAAATATGGTAAAGTAACCTTTTTCTTTTTATGAGTTACTGTAGTAGCAGACTAAATGAGGTATTTACAACTTGATCTAGCAACCAGAAGAGATTTATTTTTAAACCCATAGGAGAAATGCAGAAAGTGATTTAAAATTCACATTCTACAAAATAAATACCAAGTAAATACCGGACACATATTCTCTAACATGTATAAACAGATACTCAGCACACATAGCAACAACTCATGATGTTTTGAACCCAAATAAGTAGGAGCTTTGCAGATTTTAAAGTTGAAGATCAAAGTGAGTGAACTAAAATAAAATCTTAAGGCTCAACCCCACACTGGCTGACTGAATGGACCCCCTCATGGCCAAAGGAATAACCTAAAACTAAATTGCCCACCATGAGGAGGGAGGTCAGACATGCCTCATCATGCTCCCCTCCCTTCTTGGAGACATCCTTTGTAATCCATTAACAGGCCTAAGGCTATGCAAGACAAACTGCAGGTCCTCAATTTGCACAACAAATACATTTCCAGTGGCTTGTCTCTGATAAACAGCTCCTTATGTTAAAACATTCCAATCCTTCAGACAAAGCTTCATATCTTTAACCAATCACAAGTCAAAGAATATTTAAACCTACCTATAACCTGTAAGCCCCCCAACCCTTCGAGATGGCCCACCTTTTCAGGCCAAACCAACGCCTGGCTCCCACGTATTGATTTATGACTTTACCTGTAACCCCTGTCTCCCTAAAATGTGTAAAACCAAACTGTAACCCAACCATAGCGAGTCCACTTGCTCGAGGCTTCTTGGGTGTGGCTTTGGGTCATGGTCCTCAAATTTGGCTCAGAGTAAATCTCTTTAAAATTATTTTACAGAGTTTGGCTTTTTTTCCATTAACAAGTAGAAATTAATAATTCAGACTGATTCGAGTTCATATGAAACCCAGGAAATTTTCTAAGATATGAGAAACTTCATTATCTCAAGACAGTAATCCTCTCTCTAAATAAATGTCTCAGTAAATCATCTTCATTGTAAATTGCATAAAGATGAACTTGTTATATTTTATTTGTGATTTATGGCTTATCATTTCTTTGCTGTATTACTTTGTTCTGGAAATTCTCCATTATCAGTAATTCAAGAGACATTATAATGAGATTTCCTGAATTTAAATGCACTATTATTCTTTAATTAGAATCTATGAAAATCTAGTATATTTAGTTTTTAACCTGCTTCATTTTGAGCCTGTTTTATTTTGTATTTATGTATGAAAAAAGTTACTAAAATCATTCATCATCACTAGATTTCTGCTTTTAATAAATACGTGGGTTGGACAAGTGTACATCAATACATGAGTGGATTAATAAAATGTGGTATATGTATACCATGGAGTACTATTCAGCTTTAAGAAACAATGGTGATATATCACCTCTTGTATACTCCTGGATAGAGCTGGAACACATTCTACTAAGTGAAGTATCCCAAGAATGGAAAAACAAGCACCACATATACTCACCATCAAATTGGTATTAACCGAACAACACATAAGTGCACATATAAGAATAACATCTATTGGATTCGGGGAGGGGGGAGGAGGGGACGGGTATATGCATACACAAAGAGTGCGATGCACACCATCCGAGGGATGGACACACTTGAAACTCGGACTTGGGGGAGGGAAGGGAGGCAAGGGCAACATACATAACCTAAACATCTATACCCCCATAATATGCTGAAATAAAAAAAAATACTTGGGATGGAAAAGGTAATCCAGAATCTCAGAAGAAAGTTTAGCTCTCAAATAACATTTAAAAAATAGAAGTCAATTCCATAGGTTTATATTTTAACTATGATTTCTCTTTCCTTTATTAATCTTTCCTTTTAAAAATAAGCTTCCTTGGTCCTAGCACTCCAGGAGGCCGAGGCCGGTGGATAGCTCAAGGTCAGGAGTTCGAGACCAGCCTGAGCAAGAGTGAGACCCCGTCTCTACTAAAAACAGAAAGAAATTATCTGGACAACTAAAAATATATATATAGAAAAAATTAGGCAGGCACAGGTGGCACATGCCTGTAGTCCCAGCTACTCGGGAGGCTGAGGCAGCAGGATCGCTTGAGCCCAGGAGTTTGAGGTTGCTGTGAGCTAGGCTGACACCATGGCACTCTAGCCAGGGCAACAGAGTCAGACTCTGTCTCAAAAAAAATAAATAAATAAAAAAAATAAGCTTCCTTTTCAAGATATTTATTTCTTACATGATTTATGAATGATCTTTGTGAAGTCAGGATTCTAATGCAAAACCTGACAAGAATTTTCAATTCAATTATGACATAAGCAGAACAGGAAAAATAATTTACATATGATGGGTTTTATGGCATTGTTGTATTTTTTAAAGTCCTATGACATACCATTCATTTGTTATCCCTGCAGATTATGTTGCCATCAGAAGTAAGCCATACTCTCAGAGAAAAATGTGACTTTGTTGTTTAATACTGAGTTATCAGAAAATAATGATAGTCAAGCAATCATTCCATAGTGCAGATAAAAAATAGAAGATATTATATGAAAATAATTTTTTTTCACAGACTTAAGAACCCTACTATCATATGAAGGCTACCACCATTTCTATAGAAAACTTCAAAATGCTTTCAGACTTAAACATGATGAATAACCTAATTTGAAATAAAGCTCCAAGACCTTTAGGTACACAAATTAACAAATGATCCATTAAACCAAAACAATGGCAATGGGAATAACATCTGTATTGTTTCTTTGTATGGTAGATGTTGGAGGTATCAGAAATTATATTTGAAACTCTGGTAAGAATTCACCATATTGAATGAGCTCAGGAAATTTCACGCCAAAATATGACTCTTTGGTATAAAGAGTATTTTGAATTAAAGGCCCTTTGAGATCAACGGGCTTTGGAAGGGGCTTTCCCTCTATCTGGCTAACGAGATCCACCAAAAAGAACAATTGACTTCCCTTCCCCTTCCTGTTTTCTCAATATATTGCAGGAAAGATGATCAAGAATGCAATCAGACCTGGTCCAAACAATTTTAAGATAATAACCTGTCTCTCAGGTTAATTTAGTTTCCAAAGAGAATCATTTACAAGTCAATGTGTTTCCCCCCATCCATTCATTCTCCTAAGTCTCTATTTATTCTCCCTAGAAACTACTTATTGCCCCTAAACAGAATTACCTATATTCTGCACTGCCCCCTCCCCTCTAAAATGAGGATATATAAACTTCTGGACTCAGTTGGAAAATTGGGTAATCACTCTGTGATTCTCCCTGTGCTCATGGTAAATAAACCTTTCTCTTATTAATCTGCCAAATTGAGAGTTGATCTTTCAGGAACCTTCCAGGGTGAAGGGGAAGTTTCCCCTCACCCCCATAATATCATCATCACATTAATAGCATGAGAAGAAAATATGAGTTTTGGGAACATACTCCATATGTTATATTTCTCAGAAACTCTATTTTAATTGATTTTAAGATATATTAAAGCTCTCTGGCTTCAGGGATATTTCAAAAACATAAGCCTTTAATATACATTTTCATGGGCTCTTATGAAATTTCTTTATGGATCATTCCAGAAATACTACAAAATATACATTATTGAAAAAAAATGTGTTTGTATTGTGTTGTATAAATAGAGTCCCTAATTGCTCCCAATGAGAGACTGTGTTCACGTGAGGCTATTCATTACTTTTTCTTACCTGTGTTAAGTCCTCTAACAAAAATACAATCATTAAACATTATTACTAGTCCTGTACTGAATGAAGCAAGTCTTCTCATAGTGTATTTGTTTTAAAAAAAGCACTATGTAATTAACTTTGCCTTTAACCATATACATCCTCCCTATCCACCACCAATGAAATCTAATAAAATAATCATCTCTATTCACCAATCTACAGGTGGGAGGAAGACTTATCCTTGACCCATTGAAAGCATAAGCCCTCAGCAGGTTGGTTTATAAGGGGAAAAAAAGAGTATAATTTTAATCTTGATATTTGGTTAGATGATATTTCTCCAACTAATTAAAGAAAACCATCTCTGAGTGATATATATGTACATCTATATATACTTTTCACAAATATATGAAACTATAAACACATATAAAGGAACAAATGCAATAGAATCAGTTGAAAACACAATGGTAATTACTCATCTTGTATTTGCCTAAACAGTAATCGTGAAAGTTAGGGTTTTTATGGAAAGTTCTATGGAAAACTATGTGGTCAAAATATCCAAAGAAAAAGCCATAAAAACCCTTTGGCATTTTTGATAAGATAGTGGACAGTGGTGTAATGCATGCTTCATGAACCAACTCTATGTGGCAGATAATGGAGACAGTCTATTTATTTAGCATTTCACCAACTCCTTCCTCCATTCTTAAAGCAGCGTCAATCAGAATCCCCTACATTTTTAAATGAATTAAATAGTACATAAAAATAGCAATATTTTTAGATCATTTAAGTTACCCTTTAAAAAGTTAAAATAGAAAATAAATAAGCATTACTCAAATTATAACAATTCTCCTTAGGTAATACTTCTTACCTCAAGCACTTTGTGTTTTATCAGAATTCTGCAGGAAATTTTCTACTATCTCTCCAAACTTATAAATAATTGATTTAGTACTTATGAATCACTGACACTGAATCAACATGTATAGTAGAGTACTTTAATTGTATTTTTTGAAAAAATATGTTTTATTAATGCTTGCGATCATTTAAAATGTATCCTTTATTTTCTCTGTATCATACCTCTTTGTCTACAAGAATTTCCCTTGAGGCTTAAACTGGGTATGTTATTCCCCTAGGTATTTAACTGATGAGTTTTTTAGACATTCTAATGTTTTCACCTTCCTCTGTAAGCTATTGTATTTTTAACACTCTACACCATTTTGTTAGCTCAAAGAGAAAATTCAGAGTCAATCCTTTGGCATGAATAACAGGTATTAGTGACAGCTATTATTCAACATTAACAAATTAATGTAATATAGCAGAAAAATGTAGAGGATTGTTATTTAAGTGCTATATTATGTTATATATGAGAAAATTGAACCAGGAAACAGTAAGAGCTATTCCCAGACTGTTATTTTTTAAGTATGTAACATGAGCTTAAAAAGAATCACTGAATTCTCCAAGGTCACAGAGTCATTGACAGAACTTAAACTGTATCTCAGGTCCCCTTATTCCTAATCATGTTCTTTCTACTGAATATACAGTACCAAGTAGATGTGTATGTATTAATTTGATAACAAAATTAATCTTTCCTTCAAAACCAAGAAGCAGTAACTTCAAAATGACACTAAGGATTAACTCATGTGTCCATCTAAGGTCCATTTACTTTTCCACACAAATGATTATTTCTCTTAAAAGCCATTTCTATATTTGCTTAAAATAAAGATGTAGATTCAAGAATGAAGGGAAAGAATACAAATGAGGAATTATCATTTGATCTACAGTAATTTTTCAAAACTGCAAATGATTGCTTCAAGAATTCTCATGCATGCCTAACACTATCTTCATTAGATAATTACTTGTTATAAATCAGTACAGGCTGAAGTCTGATAGGGCATTCAGCATTCCAGATGTGCAGCACTTTATTTACTAACTCCAAGATAAAATACTTTAAAACAAATTTCATTGATGGCAAACATATTTTTGTGCTCATCTATACATTTTTTAGGAAGAAATGGCATTTTGACATGGAATCACTGGCAATAAATCACTTTAAAATATTACAATGAAATAGCTTGATCTCATATAATATAGCCATTGTAAAGAGAATTACAGACTTAAAATTACATACTTAAAATTTATAATGAAACACTCATGTGATGGAGCAAAAAAAAATTGGGCTGCCATGTCTATACAATAAAAACATAATATTAACAGTAGTTTATTTCTATGAAAATTTGGAGAATTTACAAAAATGCCACTATTCTTATTATTCCTTCTTGGTGAGAGTAAGTTTGCCTCATCTTTAATATATCCAATCCCCAACTTGAGGAAGAAAGTTTATTTTCACTTATGCCTATGGAGTAGGAGGGTAAACTTGATTTATAAATTAGCAATAACACATTATCAATCTACCCCTTCTAACATATCAATCCACCCATTTATAAAAAATAGTAAATAGTCTGTAAAGTTAAACATGAACATTTTGTTTTTGACTATATGATTATTACAGCTGCTGCTGTTGTTCAGATCCTAAACTATTCATTTCTGGGGAAAGTTCTGATGGCTTATTTGAGAATACTAAAATAATTTGAAATAAATAAAATAATAAATTTTAAGCTACATAAAGTTTTATTTGAAATAATCCACAATGTTGAATAGAACTTGGCTATCTTTGATTCTTACCATGGAATAGAAAACTCCATATACCATGAGAGATGAAAGCACATCTGCCTACAATTTCCCTAAGCATCTATATTCAGAAAACATCATGCATAGTAAAAACACAGACATCCTTTCATTTTATGTCCATTAGACTGGAGGCACAGAGCTTCCTAAAACATACAAGGAGGGGGAGATTGCAAAGAAAATGAATGATGATAATAAAACAAGATGCAAGAACAAATAATCAGTCAATAATTCTTCACTCTTTGGAACTAAACTAGGATATGTTAGTAAGCAATGAGATAAAGAAAGAAATAAAACTCACGCATAATCAGCAGTTACCCAATTAAAGTTCCTATCATAGAATACATCCACATTGAATTGCTAAGCAAATATGCTTCCCAAAACCATTAGGACTTTAACAACAGGACATTTCTTTTTTATGACTCAATAGGCATACAAAAAAACCCAGATTCTTCTGGATACATGCAAAAGTAGTCAAATCAAACAGTCCAGCACCCTGCATTCAATAGGAAACTTATCTGTCTCTTTTCATCTATTAATACTTTCTGTGACTTTCTTGGCTTGCTTTGTTCACCTTCCCCATCCTGATAATTGTTTGCAGAAATCAGAACATCAACACTAACAGTAATCTGGAAGGATTCTTAATCAGCTTGTCTGTAATGGGAATCATGATGACTTCATATGTGTAGAAGATCTTTGCCTACTTGATTAGTTGATAGTGCAGCTAGTACTGTACTTTGCTAATGCTCTATCTATCCTGTTGTTTTCTTGACTAGATTCCTCGAAATGAAGAATTTGTTCATAGTTGTTCACCTAGAATAAAAGTAGCATTTACCTTAACCTAGATAACATGTGGGATGTAAAACTTAAATGCATTGTTTTTCAAATAAAAGTTGTAAGAAAAAATAAGATATGTTCATTTAGGCGTGCTTGTGCACATATATGTGCGGCGTTAGAGAGACAGAAAGGAGACAAATCTCTTTAGTGAAGAATCAAGTGAGTATACACTGACACTTTGAAACTCTCTATGATACTTTTCTACACTTCAGTATGAGGCTTATCTCAAAGTGTCTATAATATAAACTCCAATGGTAAAATCTGATATCGCTTAAAATACAAAATAATGTCTTGAGGATTTAGGACAGATCATCATAAATTATTTTAATGCCTTAGTTCATCATAGCCAACTGTTGCTCTGCTCGCCCTCATCTTTAGTCGACTGCTGAACACATTTGTTAGAACTTTGCTACCCCAAAGTGTGGCCCCCAGACCAGCAGCATTGACATCTCCTGGGGGCTTGTTAGAAATGCAGAATTTCTGATTCCCACAACCGACTGCTGATTTTGCAATTTAACAAGATCTCCAGGTGGTTTCTATGCATGTGAAACTAAAAAGTACTGTGTGAGAATATACACTAACCCAAGGAAAAATATTTTTAAGTACTATAAGTATATGTATATATTCAGACACGTACATGTACATACATTTATTTAATGCAACAATGCTATGAGGCAGCTGCTATTATTATCGCCATTTTAAGGATTAAGTAAACTGAGGGACAGGGAGCCTAAATGTCTTGCCAAATGTCATACCTCTACAAAGAACAGAGCTGAGATTCTAATCCAGGCAATCTGGAACCACTCCATTAGAATGCTTTTCTTCCATCCAATTATTTAATTATATAGTTTACAACGACAGCTAGACTCTCTTTTGTAGATATGAGACTAAGACAAAAATAAGGAGAATGAAATATATCTGTACCTCCTATATCTTAATGTATTTTCAAAATTTTATGAGTGTTAAATTCTCTAATTTCAGAAAAAAAAATCTTTCTGGGAGTAGACAAAGAAATTCAAGGTCTTTAAAAAACAACGTCTCTTAAGGTCTTAGCTTAAATTTGCTACACCTTTTTTTTTCCTTCTGCAAAAATAGTACTGCTAAAGCAGCTCTGAAAATTCAGTTTAAAGTGTGTGATAATTTCATCTATGCAGTGGTCTTTCATTTTCTGTCCTGAACGCAGTCTGCTTTTACCTTATATTGAGTGATAATGTATAGACAGATTCACTTCAGACTATTGGGCATTATGGGATCTTTCTAGATGAAAGTTTTTTTTTACTTAGCCACAGTTCATATCCTTTGAAACCTTGAGGGGATATTTCAAAAAGTTACATGGGTATTGAATTGGGCTTAGTGTGTTTAAGATCTTTCCCCACGATATTTGGATTTCAGATATTGCATTTTAGAAGTTAAGCTTTTCTGCAAAAATGTAATGGCTAGTTCTTTCAGAAGGGAAGACTTAATAGTTCAATACGATGGTACTTTTAATTGGAATTTCAATATTTGGATTTAATTCTGGTTGAATCCTGAAACTCCAATTTTCTACTTGAATAAAAACAGATATTTTTGTGACATTTTCCAATATATCCTATTCTCCTGTCCAATTCAATTCAAAATCAACACTGAAAAGGAGGAAAAACATTAGAAAACACCAGTACTGCAGTGTTTGCAATAGTTTTAAATTAGTAAAAGTAGCTTTTATAGAAAATTATCTGTGGAAAAAAACAAACACAAACAGCTGAATAAAAAGTAAGATGATTGATGCAACAATTGAGAAGGCCCTTGGTGCATTTATATTTCAAAAATATCTTTAATGGATGCTGTATCCTTATAACTACAGTCTGAATTAGGCAAAGAATCCCTGAATTCCTTCTTAGTACTTAATTTAGTCTTAAAAAATAAGATTAATTTGCTACATTCTTTAAAAGGACTTAGACAACATGTATTAATATTTGCCTCTGTAAAATTGACTCCACCCTCAAATGAAAGCAAAGAGGTATTTATGCATTATGAGAACACACATTTTCCAAAGAGCTAGGTAGTATACAGTTAATTAGAACTGTCAATTAGGAAATAATTGTAGTGTAGATTTAGATTAAGTTACATGCATAAATCTCAGGGAATTATAGTCTAATCCCAACCTTGGAAAACTACATCATTAAAATAAAAATTATGGTGAGTCAGTGAGCCTTGCAATGCACTACTGATAAAGCAAATAGTAAGAGTGGAATCTTCTAAAAGTCAATTAAAACTCACTGTTTTTCACATGCTTAGATAATTTTGTCCTATAAAAGTAAAGCTATTGTCAAGATCAAGTATTTTTCTCAAAATATTTTTATTTCAGCATAACTTTCTTAATCCAGAGTATCAAATTCCATGATGTCATTGATTAGTGTAAATAAAAGCTAACAGATTTTTATATGTAAGCCAAACTTCTTAATTTATTGGTTTAAGCAGAATGCAAATCCTTTTTATCTCCTATAGTTATTGTGCTTTCATTCCTTGTACTAATCATTGTCCATAAAAGACTATTATTAGAATGTTTACTCCAAATATTTTGAATATATGGCACACTATTAACTCCATCGAGTTAAGTCTATCAAAATCAATTTCCTGTTAACCGTAACTTTATTATTCGCTAGAAAGTGGAAGTACCATAGAATGACACAGGAATTTCAGAATAGGGGGAGATCTGAGTTTACAGAAAAATGGATGAAGGATTTATTTATATGTTCTGTGTTTCTCCTCCTTGAGATTCTTTTTATGTACTTTTTACTATATTCAAAGGAAATTTGCTTTGTAAAATCCATTTTTAAATTCCAAGTTGCTCAGTAAGTAGTACGTACACACACACACATACTGACAATTTAACTACCTTAGATAACAATAGTGAGGAGTAGTATGCTTTCCTGCCATAGTGATCATTTTCATTCAGCATGTTTACAGTTTTTCTTGTAAAACTTTCACTAGTCAGCATTACTAGTAATTTTAGAAGTCAGTAGTCCATATTGCTCAAAATGCACTTTTAGCTGCAAAAGATGCTAAATGGTAACCTTTCTAAAAATACATGGCCTGATCACATATATAAAAAGTTTTCCATATGGATATATTATAACATTCCCCTTGGGCAATGATAAGTATTTTAATTTTATGCTAGTTTGCTCTCAATGTATTGCTTCATTTCAATTGCAAAAGGTAACTGTCTACCAACACTAGTGACTCTTCTATTTTATTAATAGAACATGATAAATGTCAAATCTTGGTTTAGGACATTAAGTTATTGTTTAAAAGGGCCAAATCTCAGTTACCTCATTTGAATAATGAAGCAGTTGGACTAGATGGCATTCAAGGTCCCTTAGAGCTCTAAAATTCAAAGACAATATAAAAGGCAACACCTATATATGTACATTTTGGGGTCTTAATAGTTACAAAATTATGGCTCTAGAAGGGGAATTAGAGATTAGTATAATCCCTTCATTTTACAGCTAAGGAAAAGGAGATACAATAAGGTTAAAAGGCCTATCCAAGGTCACAGAGCTAGTTAATTGCAATGTGTGGATTAGAATCTGTAATATGTAAGGTGATGGCCTAAAAGAGATTATCAGCCATGGTCTGTGGTGAAAAGATTTCATGAACAGTGATTACAAAATGAAGCATTACAATAAAAATTACTAGTCAATGACCAAATCTTTTTCTGGTATAATTAAATAGGTACCCCAAAATAATATTTAAAATCACCATCTTTCTCATTGCTTTTGAGGACTATACAAATTATAAAAGAAGAATTTTCTAAGAAAAAAATAAACTTTTAATGGCTAATTCATTTACACTATTTAGAAGAACTTTTTTTCTAGATAACCTACAAATTTTTCAAATACAAGACTGATAAAAATAGAGTGCCATATGAAGACTATGTACCTAGTGGAACTGTGACAACAATTTCTAAGATTATTAATTATAACAGAGAAAAACATTGGCCCAGCAAACACTGTCATTTCTATTCTATTCTCTATTGGGAATCTTCAACATTCAATAAAGATGTCAATTAACAAATTGAAGAAATCAAAGTAAGACAGATTGTCCATAGTTATTCATCATTTAATTAGTTCCTTGATATATTTACTAGCTGTTGAATGTTCTGTTGATGCAAGCAATTATGAGAGTTGCAAGTATTGTACAATTTAAAAAGTGTCATGGGGATTAAAAATATATTGCTACAATGCTCTTCATCCATTAAAATTTACAAATTATTTTAAAATAAGAAATTGACATGTGGCTAACACTACTAAATATTCCAAGCCACCCAAAAGTTACATCTTGAATGACTGATTATATTGACTTTCAAAGAGTCACCAAAAAGAACAAATGGCAAATAATCTTTTCTTATAGGCAAAGAAAAGTGAGAAGTGAGAGTAAGATAAAAGAAGCAGAAGAAAGACAGAAGAAGGTCATACAATGAATTGCCTCATGGTACGTAAATAATAGAAACATAAATATCAAACGAACTTTATTATATGGTGGAGGTAGCTTAAGAAAAATTTAGAAGCAACTTATTGTGAAGAGAGGGCCACCTATTCTCTGTCACTGAAGGCGGTTATTCAAGCTTACTGACGTTCCAGACCTTATGGGGTTGGCTTTCAATTGGCAGTTGTGCCGAGTTCCTAGTGCTTGTCATTTTCAAACAGCAAAGACAAGATAGATTGCTTTACTTAAAGTGGCCTGCTTTTGAGTGATAAACCTCTATCTAATCCATATTAGATTTAAGATACTAAAGATATACTCATTTGAGAGACTGTCACCCAAATGGAATCCTGTAAATGTTTTCAAGTTTCTAACTCTAAACATATACTTCTCATTTTGATTCATAACTTTTGATTCATAACTTCTTAAAGATTGTCTCTAATATAAATTCTTCATCACTTTTACAAAGCCTAGATACTCTAAATTATTCCATTTTTAATTGGGTCTACATTGTGATTGCATTTCCTATATAGGGAAGTTGGATATGATAGGATGATACTGTAAGATTTGTTTCACCCATTTTCTTATTATGATCTATTTTTAAACTTTCATAAGCTTGAATAAAGGAAGATTGATTTTTCAAAAGCATGTCAGTTTAAGTGGTAAAATTAATACACATCATAGAGTGTCTGCCACTAGATCACTGTTTACATCTGTCTAAGTACATTTATTATGCAGACTACTATCACTGTCAAATTTGCCTTATTCCCTCTCAAGCAATTGCAAACCCTGAACTCTTGGGTAGAACCATTTTTTATAATCTATTTATATACAGATATTTTTCTAACACTATTATTTACATAATGTATCAGGGACTAAAATTGGTAATCATAGACAGTATTAATGACTGTGCTGATTTTCCTTTGGAAAAAATAAATATGACTTTGATATTGTTACCTTAAATATATTACTATATGTAAAGGAAGTAGGTTTTTTAATTTACAGAAATATAAAACTATATATTGTTTCCTGTTGGAAAGGCAATGAAATATAACTCGCATTTGTCCTATACCTCCAGAATCCAGGAGTGTTGATTCCAACCCCTTTCTCCAAATAGACCATAACTGATATCATTGATAATGATATCACTCCTTGCAAATACTGATTAATTGATTTTTTTCAAAGTTGATGATTTCAGGTTTGTTGAGCTGATTTAAATTATTTTAGTTTCTCCCCAATGGACTGACACTATTATGCAGGCCAAGAATGAACACAGCTTTAAGAAACAATCTTTCAGATACATAGCCACCAGAGACAGTATTCTTAAGTGGAATATAATTCCTATCTGTTTTATATAACAATATTTAAAAAGATGGCATTCAATTTTCATTTTATTGTAACACAGGAATTTGTGTGTCTTCCCTCAAGAATGCATTTTAAAAGAACATTAGGGGACCTAGGAAGTCAAATTTTCCTGAGTATATAGCAGCAAACAAAAACAATTAACAGTTATATGGGTAACATTAGCTAAGCCATGGATTCAGATGATTTTCTGTGACATGAGAATTCTCCTCTGGAAGAGTAAATGCTACTGTACCCTTAAATATATAAACCATTATTACTCATTTTTATAACTAATTGTATCATATTTTCTCCTTGAATTTTTTAGATGAATAATTAGCACAATCTCTATAGACCACTGCTTTACCTATAGTACCAGTATATCAAAATTTGCCAGGAAAAATATTTGGGTGGTTTTATTTTACTTTTAGATAACTGTCTTCCAATGTTCTAATTATGAAGGACTGGGCTATAATGACCCATTATTAGGTGATTTTTTTAAAGTTTCAGTTTTTTTGTTTTTAATTTTACCAGTTGTTTACCTTTAGAATTAGATTTTCAACTAACGAAACGTTCAACTAATAATTACCCTAGTATTATTCATGTCAACATTCTTGGCAGATCAAGACAAAATTTGGCATTTCTCTGAGTAGCACTCTAGTCAATGAAATTGGTCTCCCACTTTTTTGCCAATTAATTAGATTACTGATAGATGATCGATTAAAGTATATTTCCAGGAAAAGATAAATTACTTTTTGTGTGTGTGAATTAATTTGTACTGCATTAGGGTGCTAAGAAAACCTGATCTAGTGAAAGAAAAATGACTGTCAAACAGATGTGCTAACCAGAGATCTACTCTAGGAGATTTATAATTTTTAAGTCAATGACAAAATATATTCTTCCTTATTTTAAATATAGAATTTCTTTAGCCCTACATGCTCTTGGAACTCTGTATATTTTTTTCTAGCACAGAAATGAGCATGGTATACAAAAAATAAAAGAAAACCATTAACAATTTTTTGAAGGTTGATGAAATTTTACACATAAGTATTTTGTTACTTTAAGTTCAAATGTTAGACACTAGACCAGTTATAACATTTTCAGATAGAGTGACTTCATGTGTGAAATGACCATATTCAATGGAGAGGTTTTAAAAACTGCAGATAACATAACTTTTCAGTTGAAGAAAATTAAAATACTAATTAAACTAAATCCTTCCTCCTTCATTTTAGGAGAATTTTCTCTACATTTAAACTGATTTATGGCTGGTACACTGAAGGCTGATTTGAGTCTCTTTAGAAACTTTCTATTTCACCATTTATCTTCCAAAGAAGCATGGCTATTATCTACGATCAGTCAAATCATAACATGCCAGTAGATCAGTAGAAATTTAAAAACAGTTACCCTTTTCTCTCCAACTTACCTATAGTGAAAGAATAGCAGTACATTTAAGGGAAAAAAACACACACACAAACACTGGCATCACATGGATGGACTATTCAAAAATCTCTGAAGTTTAATGTGGTAGACATTTGCTAATAATTCTGTGTGTCTCAGAACTCAGTCTAAATTATAATAACAGAACAAAGATTTACAAAAGAAATTGGAAAGTATTTTTAAATCTTCTCTTCATAAATCGTATTTTACCTGTGACTACTTACAAATAAGTAGATATGAACATAGGGCCACACTAAACATACATAGTTCAGTGTGTTTAGTCCCAAGAGGAACTCGCTGTCCCCAAATTTCTCAATTAACATTACATCTAGACATGTAAAATTTCCAAAAGGACAGTCACCCCCTGTTCTTTACCAGGGCCACACACTGTGTGTCTCCATGAATATGTCTCTAGAAGATTCTTTGAAAATGTAGACATTGCACGTTACAGTATCCACGGTAACCCAACAGCAATCAATAATGCTATTTTTGAGTTGGGTTTCTGTTTGTTTTGGTTTTTACCAAATTGACTGGCTTCAAAGAACAGTGTCCATTGGCAATGGTATGCATAATTTGATGGGGCTACGGTAGGAGCAAAGGTCTGGAATATAGACTGTCATCCAAGGAATACAGACCTTCACAGAATAGCATTAAGTGACCCTTATATCGAAGGCTAAAGTAAAGACATTGCAATTGTGAAATTTAAAAATTCACAAAGCATGAGACAGGATATTTTATTAAACTTGTCTCCTGAAAGAGTAATAATTGGATTGAGTTTGCTTGTTTCTTCTTTATCTTAAAAAGGAAAGTTAATATTCCTGGCAAAAGACTTAAGAGAACAGACTGTATAATTTCTTCATTTAATCAGCAGATTTGTATCAACCAAGGAGCTATATTTTTAAAGTAGTATTAATAAATCCCTCTAGCAAATTTTATGGAAAAATCTTATTCATAAAAGTTGTATTCCTATCTGTTTTTGTGAACTTACAAGGCATTTTCAAAATGATGTGCTATTTTAGGCAATTCATTAGCCGGAAAGAAAGCAGATTGAGGATATAATACATTTCGAAATATGAAATGGAAACTGCATAAATTAATTCTACTGCTTAAGGACACCATTTACTTCCTCTAACACTTTACATTCCTATTTGTGGTGCTATTGACTAACACTACACAGTTTATTGGCATCTGCTCCATATCACAAAACCCACTGTTGTGTAGCATTTCGGAACTATGGACTTTCATTTTAAAGAATCAAAGTACCTTATCATCAGTATCAGCCTAAAGAGATTACTGTGATATGGCAAATTCGGCATCAGCTATTTTTTTCTTTTTAATTAAAACAACACACACACACACACACACACACACACACAATGTTAAAAATCTCACTAGTATGCCATATTAAGATAATAGAATTTCATTTTAAGTGAGTTATTATGCTTCTTGCACTTGTAGTAAAGTATCTTATTGTCCAAAAATGAAACACCTCACTAAAAAATTATCATGGGCCATGATTTAAGGGGAGGTTTCAGGTTTAGCAGAAAAGCAGGGTATTAATATTATTCATAGTAAAAATAACCTTTAGACATTGACTTAACAATATTGTTAGACTTGTGCAGAAATAGACATTCATTTTTAATTATCTCTACCCTTTCAATAAATTTGTTAAAATAACAAGGAGCAAAATGTATTACTTGCCTTACTCTTATTATTGTTTACAGCCATCCCAATTTTAAATAAAGCCAATTTAGCAACAAACTTTGTTAATGCACAATTTGTGATTGCTTCATCCTGTAATTATGAACAAAATATTTAATGGTCAAAATAATGGTGTCAATATGATTCAAGGAGAGGAACTTTTAGTTCTTAGTAAAAATAAGCTCTTTATAAAAAGCCCTTAGGCATATCAGCTAATACATTGTTGCTATCACTTATATCCTTAGCCATAAATAAAATCAGTTCCTGTAAAGAATTCTGCATTTAAATATCTTTAAAACAACTATTTATTGCTAGGTATAATTGGGATCAATAAAGCTATATTTAATTTTAATTTTTTTATAATTTCTAGTGCATACCAATTCTTCTCTTATTACTATCAATAATACGCTATCTTAGTCTCATTCAGTTGAAAGTTCATTTCAGTGTTAGATCCTCACTGTGGATGCTTACTCTGAGCTTACTCTTTAATTGTTGCTATGCAATCCTCTGGAATGGGGTTGGTAACATGTTTCATGTGCAAAGGAATCAATTTTTCTAGTTTATAAAAATGGTACTTCTTTCATTTCTATATTCTTATCCATTGATAGGACATGATAGGCCCACAATTAAAATAATAATTTATGAAGTGAAAAAGATCACGGATACCTTTGCTTAATGCGTGTTTGTTACTTATGATCATATTCCTACTAGAGATTGGCTCTGAGTTCATTATGGAGCCGAATATAATCACAACTATATATGTCTACCAGAAGTAATTGTGCTGTGCTGTACAAAGTAAATATTGAAAAATCTTTAATATTCAGCATCTACATTTGTGCAAAGAAAAAGGTTGATGTTATGTTGTTATTTGTTATGTTTGTTTAGGCTCAGATTATATCTTGATGTTTAACCAATCCATTTTCCTTTTTTTTTGAAGTTTCAAAAACAGAGGATTAAAACACAACGTGAGGGAATCATTTTGTTCTAAAGCCTAGTGCTTTATTTAGATTATGTATCCATGCAATCCATAATGTTCAAAATAGCCTTTCAAAATTTCTAGTTTATATTACTTTATGTTTATACTAGTTATTTGGCCCAATTTTTCATTTTTTTATACCTATTAGTCTTTTCTCTCACATATATGGTATTCTCTTTTTACCTACACACTTTTATGTATATAACACACATCTGAAGAAAATTATAGCTTGTTACAATTTCAAGAATCTTCCAAGATATGTATACCTTATCAAATTTTGTATTTCCCAAAATTATTAAGAAGCAAGGGTGGTCACTGATAATAAATATCGTGAATTTTTTATTTAATATCAACTTCACGATCCATTTAAAGACTTCAACATCTTTGGAATTTGCAAAACAGCTTTTGTTCCTTCTTTCTGGAGACCAAATCTGAATACCTTTCTAACCAGTAATATGGCACAACTATATGATTTCTTTACAAACTGAAAACCTGAAACCAACTCCCCTGCATTGAAGTTGGAATCTCTTATTTCCCCAGAAAGAAAATAATTGTCAATGGCTCTCCTCTCTATTAAAAATAAAAAAAAATTAGAAAATAAATTATATAAATTAGAAAAAAATTATATCTGCACAAATAAATTAATAAAATAAAATAAACAGCTGGTTTTATACATATATACATATATAAGTATATATGTATACTATAAATGGAAATCCTACCTATGCCTAAACAAAGTAACTATAATAAATTTCATTCAGAGTAGCTGTGATCACACATTTCAAACATTGTCAACTGCTGCATACATGCCATCCACCTAATTCTGTATGTTTACCTTTTAAAAATGTGTTACTACTCATAACAAAATGAATTGGCCCATGCTATTATGGCTATGATAGCTTGACTTGCAAAGCAAATCTATTTATATTAAGGGACTATGGAGATATCACTCACTAGATTCAGGATCAGAGTTGCCATCCCCTTCAGTGCGATTGTTGGGTGCAGCATGATCAAAGTACTCCTCCTGAGGATAGCCAAGGGGCAGGACGTGGGATGTGCTAGGAAGGCTGCCTGCATCATGGTCTCCCAGTACACCATCACTGATGCTTTCCTGAGAGCCTTCCGGTAGGTGAAATGTGACACGCCGCTGGGACTGAAAGGAAGAAAGAAAATTATAGGGTTTTAGCTATTACTTGAATAATTGCTTAATACATAGAATTTAGAAAATATGTTGTTTTAGGTATCTGGTGAAGCCACATTAACATTATCTTGAGTTGTGAACAATTTCAGGCTTTTGTGAACAGGCAGCTCTGTGTTGAAACTTGCTTCACATGGTGGCAGAGTTTCTCCCATTATATTTGTAAACAAGGTACGTCCAGATACAGAATGAAAATCAACTTGCTCTAAAGCAATAGTCTGTAGCCTTTATAGCATATTTGAGTACATTTGAAATTCTGATCATCATTTAAACATGGATTTATTTAGCTATTATTTGACAATAACTTATTTTTTGAATAATAAGCATGGATAAATATAACCACATTTTATATGTAAGATTCTTGTGGGCTGAAACAACAAATAATAACACAAATTTATTCAATCATGTAGGCATAAAAAATTAAAAGTATAAATCATCTTTTAGAAGAATCTTAGGGGCAAGATTTTAAATTGGAATTCATTCAAATTGATTCTACTCTCTAATAAAACAAAAATACATACTATGGATAAAAGGTGTTGGTAATTATAAAAACAAAGTATAGGTATCATGGTAAATGGTAATTATAGCAGAATATAAAAATATGTATACAAGTCAAAATATAAAAATGAAGCATTTGGTTTCCAAAACAGGAGTTTTGTGACATCCAGTGAGGGCAATATCTTCACAAGATGTGGCAGCATTTTTGTTTGCTGCATTGCTATACTATACATAGCAGCTACTCTCCAAAGATATTCTCCTCAATAAATATCACCTGTTGGTATTCAGACCCTTATGTAGTCCAGAACCACAGTGAATCTGAGCAGCCTCTGTGTAATCAAACCTTGCAGCTACAGTTTTGAACCCTTGGAATACTGTGGGGATAATCGGCTGCATTGAAAGAAGTCTGACTACTGGGAGCTGTCATACTGTGAGGAAGCTGAAGCTAGTCATGTGGAAAGACTGCATAAAAAGAGATTTCAGTACCCAGAGAGGCCCAGCTGTTCCAGCTACTTCAGTTCAGGTGCCAGATATGCATGTGAAGAATCCAATCTGGACATTCCAGCCGATGGCTTCATCAGAGCCATCATAGCCATCTCCAGACATTTGATCCCCCCACCCATTTGAGGCACCAGTCATTGTGGAGAAGAGGTATCTCTACTGTGCACTACCCAAATTCCTGACCTAAAAATAGAGAAGGACAATTGGCTTTTATATATTTGGGATGATTTGCTATGTAACAATAGATCAACCACAACACTAAACTACTGGCAGCTTGAAAGATGCAGATTAGAGATCATTTATTTAAGAGATTTATATACATCAAAGGTCAAAAGAATTTAAGTACTAGGCCCTTGCACGAAAAAATTCATATGCTTCCACAAATTCAGGTTTGAGAGCCATTTCTTCAGATGGAGATATGAAAAGATTTGAATATCATACTTCAATCTTACAAGAAATAATATGGAAATATGACAGATGTATATACTATTTAAGTAGCTCACTTGAATCCTCTTTAATTTTATAGCCATTATCTATATAACAAAGCCTCAATAAAATATGAAGAAATGACTAATATATTTAACATATAATATATCCTATGGAATATATTTATGATCATAGAATTACTCATTTTAATGAGGAGTCTCCTAATTTTCTAAATGTAACAACCAGACAGGATCCCTTTGGACCTGGTAGAAGGAGTAGCTGGTGGTGTTGGTTAAGGCAATTCTTAGCAGAATTAGACTAAGTTGAATAAAAGAAAAGCTTGCTGGAAGGGAGTAATATTGAGGAGTTCAGAAGGCAGGGTGTTTTTGGTTTTTTTTTTTGTTTTGTTTTGTTTTTTTTTTTGGTGTGTATGTTGGCTTGCAAGAAAGCTGTGGAGAGTGAGACTGACTGTATTATATGATTAAGCTACAATGTACCTTCTAGGATATAAACAAAGCATTGATCAGGGGAATAATATAACTGAGATCAATCTCTTTTTCTGTGCTTTTGCTTGCTCAATTTCACCCTTTCTGTTAGTCTTTGTATCTAGAACACATGGTGAAATGAGTAAAACAACCTCTATTATACAGACATAATCTCAATGTCATACTGATTTTTGCATTTACATTCATCAATCACACAAGCAACTCATCAAGTTAGAGGGCATTGAAATGCATGGATTATCTAGCCTGTCAGTCCCTCTATTGTTTATTAGTACTAAAGATATATAGTACAGGGCCACAGAAATAAGCATCAGTGCTGCATTCTTCAAAAGCAGACAGTTTCATAAAGGTTTAGAAAAAGTTTAGCTGCTTAAAGTTTAAAAGCAACTAAATAAGCCCTTCCATTCTTGTAAATAACCTAATTAAAACATTGTCAATAGCTTGATGGCTGTATAAAGAAGTTTTTTCTGAGACAGAGTCTCGCTCTGTTGCCCATGTTAGAGTGCCGTGGCGTCAGCCTAGCTCACAGCAACCTCAAACTCCTGGGCTCAAGCGATCCTCCTGCCCCAGCCTCCCGAGTAGCTGGGACTACAGGCATGCACCACCGTGCCCGGCTAATTTTTTCTATATATTTTTAGCTGTCCAGCTAATTTCTTTCTATTTTTAGTGGAGACGGGGTCTGGCTCTTGCTCAGTCTGGTCTCAAACTCTTGAGCTCGCACGATCCGCCCACCTTGGCCTTCCAGAGCTCTAGGATTACAGGTGTGAGCCACCACACCTGGCCTGTAAAGAAGTTCTTAATATAAAAATTGCAGAAGATTTGTCTATGATTTTGAGAATGATCAACTAATTCTCCTCTAGGACCCCTCTTACAATCATCTAGTGAAGGGATCAGCAAACTTTTTCTTTAAAGAGTCAGATAGTAAATACTTTAGGCTTTGTGGGCCATACAATGTGGTCTCTGTCCCAACTACTCAACCCTGAAGTTGTAGTGTAAAAACAGCCATAGGCAATATGGAAATGAATGGGTTTGTTTGGGTCCCAATAAAACTGCACTTAAGAATATTAGCATTTAAAATTTAGATATTTTTATGTGTCACTAAATACTTTCCTTTGTTTCAACTTTTTCAACCATTTGGCTCTAGGGGCCATAGTTTGCAGACCTCTGGATATAGAAGGCTAATTTTAACAATCCAGCAAAGCTGGATTTGACTGCTCTCTTTCTAAGCCAAAGTTTATTTTGTTATAGACTAAACCTCCTTTAATGCCAAAAATTATTTATGGTTGTTAATATATTTTCAGCTACTTAAAGTAAAATATAAACATTTATGCTCATAAGATTTTTAAAAATGCAAGACCTGGAAAAATTACAACATTTAAAAATGCCTGAAACATTATATTGTAGATATTTATCTACAATTATCTATTGCATATAACTTAAAATGAAAATGATACTTAATGCATAGATCAAAAATCATTGTATGTAAAATAAGCCAGTTTGGTGTGAGACTAATTTATAATTGTTTTCATCAGAATGCCTGTTAAGGGATATTTTAATTTCTATTAAGACCCATGTAAAATATTTCAAGCATATATATATTATGGATAGGTAATATGTGTACTATGTGTCCTGCGTGTTTATGTATATGTATATATTTATATACATGTATAATGTATTTTTAGCATTTAAAGTTTTTTAAAGTATAATGTATTTTTATCATTTAAAGTTTTTTAAAGTATTCGACCTAGATAATAGAATCTGTGAATAAGAAAACACTGCTGACAAAAACAAATGAGTCTAGAATTTAACATGTGCTCGTTAAGCATACAGTCATATATCCTAACAGAATCGAAATTGCCAGTGCATGGCAGCTAGGCTTGTGTCAAATGATGGAAGTAGGAGCTATGAGGTTAGCTTCTGATGTAAAGGAAATGGAGTTTTGTGTTCACTTCCTTATCTACACAGAAAATAGCAAGACAATTTAAGTAAAAAAGATATTATCCCATCCTAGGACACCTGTGCTCGTAACTTACTAAAAGCCGTCACAAAGGGATGCCCTAGAATGAATCTGTAATTAGCCTGGCCACATACCCTCAACCATCTTGACACTCATAAATTGAATTACCTTAGAGGTAAATAAACGAGCATGGGTGGGTTTGTAAGGACCTCTTGTAGTGAACAGAACTCACTGCTTTTAGTCCCTTCCTGAAAGCATAAAAAAATACACTACCAGTGCCAACACCACTTCGTTACTGAAATGCGGTTCTTACATTTGACAATTTCACATATACGTTTTTGAACATTCAAATGTAGAACGTATATTTTAATAAACCCTTGTGTTTTACTTAGTTTTACCAATTATCAGAATGCTTCAATTGTAGACCATGGTGCATTATTTGGTCATTATAAGGGTCCTATATCATGGTAAAATAGCCTAATGTTCGGCCACGTACTGGGGACTTGATTTCTTTCTCAATTCCCAGTCTCAAAGTTTACAGCCTGAAACACCGTTCTATCTATTACTATAATCCATAGCAGTCAAATTAAATTGATGATTTAACTTAATCATCTATTTTTTTATTCAGTGAATCCACAAGAGGCTCTATATTTGTATATATGTCATTATTTAGATTGTGCATTGTTTTATAAAATTTCCATGAAGTATTTTCTTAAGTGAAATTATTAGTACCTAATTTTTAAGGAATTGTTTTAAAGGCTTCCTAAAATTTAACTTTTGATGGGATAAGAACATTTAGTTATGTTTTTCTATTATTACTTTAATTATTTCTACTTAAAGTTGGCTTTTATAATCTGTGGCTTTTCCAGATAAAACTGAACAAAAAACAATTATATGAACTTTAACAATTTATCAATTCTTTGTAGTAAATATTGGAAACTTAGTTTAACTTCCTTGTCCTTTAGTTTTTAATATTTGAAACCTTAATCTCTGGTGGCTCTTTTCTGTTCAGATTCATAATACAGGGGTATTCAAAATATAGAGGTATTTTTCTTATCCAATATAGGTAGAAGTACTAACTATTTCATGAAAATCATTCCTAAGTCTCTCAGGAAAACAGATAATTTTCTTTTTTCACTTGTTAAAGATGATTATTGTGCAATATAAAAGGACATTAATGCTAATGTCATACTTTGTCTATGACAAATTTCTGTCTCCAACCCTTCAAAAGAGCTGTGGCATAGAAATTAAAACAAATCTATTGACTGAATGGTGACTTCATGGGATGGAAATAAATCTTGGTGTTTTCATGTATAAATGTCTGCCCTGAATAGCTAGTTATTTTCTGCCAGTAACAGAATTAGCACAGGGTGCCTCTCCCTAAAATCTACATGCCTCATTTTTAGCTCAAATCAATCAAAATTTCAGAATATATGAATAATCACAAATGATATTGGTGTCACTTAGATAAATCATTTACAGGCAAAATATCAACTCCCCAACATTCTTATGTCCATTAGACCTCATGAAGGCATAATTCCATACTAAACATCAGGTGAATATCGTTACATTTCCATAACATGATGCAAGTGGCATTTTAAAAGGTTAATCTGGCACTAGAGAGGCTGCATGCAGATAGGACACCCTATGATTCTCATTATGGAGTGCTTGAGTATCACATTCTAGAAGGCTCATTAGAATTATCTGTCAAGGTTTTCAAGCTTATTGTACAACTTGCACTCCCCTTGACTCCAATTCTAATATACCCTGACTCAATCTTCCTTTAGATTCACTGTCACCACCAGTAACTCTGATTAGAAAGGGTAATCACAGGTAGCATTATGATTTTTAAGGATTACCATATGCAGGGGGTTGTCTGATTCATATATAAAACGTTTGAATATCAAACTATTAAGCATATTTTAAGTTTCTGAGTTCCCACATTCTATAATAATCAACAGCTTTATTCTAGATGTCAGAGGATTTCTGCATTTCCTCATAGGTACTGCCTCTTAGCAAAAGAATTTATAATTACTCAATATGCCATAAAGTAAGATGTAAAAATAGCTTAGTTAGAAACCAAATTTGAAATTTTTATCTGCATTATATGGCCAGCACACATATCCCACTTGAAGATCATAATTTCCAGTGTAAAAACTCCCAGATGTCATAGCAGGCCTTTTTATTTTATAGCAGGCCTTTACTATTTGACCCTACAATTTGTAGTCATAAAACCTCCTACTTTTCCAATTCAAGTCATCTCGTAGGATAGATCAGTTGACCTAATTGTTTTTCACTGTTCCATTTCATAAAATTTGAGTAGTCTCATTTCTCATTTTCCCTTTCACATTCTGTTCCTGAAGTTTATACCTTTCAAGGCTCTTTTCCCCTCAAACACCAGAAGCATATTACCAACACGTGCAGGAAGTTTTACACAATGGTCAATGGTACTAAAACCAGGTATCCTAGCTCTGATTATTCTGCCATTATATTTCTCATGGTACTTGGCTTCTTTTTTGCCAGAGTCAGACATATCTTTTGATGGTTAGAAGACCACATGGCATTACATGAGGGCATCTTTCCTTGAGTCATGATTCATTTCAGTTCAATCAGAATGGAAATAATCTATTTATAGATAGGCAGGATGCAGGATGAAGCATCTTTCAGGAATGTTGTGGACTATAAATTGTTAAATTAGCAATTATCATAATTGTATGAACTTTGAAAATGAAATGGCAATGTTGCAAATGTTTGAGAAACTACAATTGTTTGACTAACAATTAAAATACCACAGAACTGTAACTTAACTTGCTTTGAAAACGGAATGTGTCCAAAAATGCCATTGAGGCTGGGCGCGGTGGCTCATGTCTGTAATCCTAGCACTCTGGGAGGCCGAGGCGGGCGGATTGTTTAAGCTCAGGAGTTCGAGATCAGCCTGAGCAAGAACGAGACCCCGTCTCTACTAAAAATAGAAAGCAATTAATCAGACAACTAGAACTATATAGAAAAAATTAGCCGGGCATGGTGGCACGTGCCTGTAGTCCTAGCTACCTGGGAGGCTGAGGCCGGAGGATCCCTTGAGCCCAGGAGTTTGAGGTTGCTGTGAGCGAGGCTGATGCCACGGCACTCACTCTAGCCAGGGCAACAAAAGCGAGACTCTGTCTCAAAAAAAAAAAAAAAAATGCCATTGAGTAATGTTAAAATGAAATATTAAAACTAAAATAGACCATGGTCTCAAGGAAAAACCCAAGTATCCATCAAAAAAGTATAGAAGAAATGTTCACATTTTTTGGTGCTAATCACACCTGTTTACCAATTTAACATTTAATTTTACAAATTGCCAAAGCACCTTGATTATCCAGAAGCAGTTATCTGGTAGCCTCAACTATTCAAGAAACAACCACATATCAGAAAGTAAAGGAGGATAAAGGCATGTTAAATGCTAAAGTATTTATCAAAAAGTTCATGCTCAGAATCATATCTACTTTGCCCTGTTTTCATACTTAACTTTGAGAACCTTGTTTATCTGATTCTCAAGCTCACAATAGATTAGGAGGGTTGGGAGGGGCTAGAAATGAAATATTGACAGAAGAAGAAATTTCTACCAGTCATCCCTAGATCTGCCTTCTGTAGCTACATAGAATACATGTGACTCTTCTTCTACATGGCAAGGTGTCCAGTGTTTGGAGACAGTTAAGCCTCATGTACAAGTCTTTCTATTCCAGGCTAAAATTCACACCTTAATTTGACATGGCTTTCAAAACTTTTACCATCCTACTAATCCTTTTCTTTTTTGTCCATGTAATCTACCTGCATAATCAATAACAAGGTCAGACCTAAACTATTTAACTGTCTATTGTCAGTGATAAAATGGGTTTGAGAGATGATAGAATCATATCTCATATATGATCTAAATAATCATTTTATTTTTTTCAGAATGTTAGTCAATAGTTTTTATAGTTGTTAAATTACTTGAAAATTTGTTTCCATGAAAGAAGCTACAAGTTTTGTTTTGAATGGTGCTCTGTCTCTAGTGTCACTTCTTTGCATTTGCAAAAAAATTCTCCCATTTCCATAGTTATACAACACGTCTGTTTAATTGATGCATTTTAAACAAACCAAATGTCATTCAAGCAACAGATGGTTTCTGACTTGAATTATATAGGTTGGAATAATTATGCAGCATACAATGAAAGAAGAAAACCTGGCATTGTGATTAATTGCATAACCACTTGGATCAAAATACTGTCTTGTTTAATGTTAGCAGAAATCGCAACAAAAAGTATGTGATGGTAAACAAATACCAGTTGAAAAATAATAATGATTAGAATATTTTTCTAATAAAATTGAAGACTGAACACATCAGCTAATATGCTAGTAATCTCTTCAGTGTATTGAGTTAATGAACATTGATACCCTGTATGTTTTTGATCCATCTTGGTATACATGAAACATATTTATTTCATCTTTTTTATCTGGTGTTCATCAGCACATGAAAAACAACTGCTACTCATGTAAAATGTGTCACTTCCTGGGAATTAATATGAGATGAAAAGACCAATGTTTCCTTTGAACTCTTCTTACATTTTAAGAAATATTTAAAGTTCTAAAATCCCCATAGGTAATCAAAGAGTGAATTTAAATAGCTACATCTTCCAGCAATAACATTTGCCAGTGATGGAAGGTAGAAGCAAGCAATGTTGGGGTAAATATAGTTGAGGGTAGAGGAAGGAGGAATTACTACCAACTAGTGTTTCTAGTACCACTGTAGTCTTTTACTTGTGGAGTTGTCTATACAGATGTATTTTTGTAAAAGTAGACCTCCCTCTACTTATTTTACATACAAAAAAGAATGTCCCTATACACCATCCACCACACCCATGTACCCTGCACGCGTGCGCGCGCGCACACACACACACACACACACACACACAGGTGGTATTAAAAATAACCTAAAAGTGATCAATAAGTTGAAGAGTTAAAAAAATACAAATTATCATTATGATATGGTCTTAAGAATAAATTGATATGACACTATCCTTTTCATTGCTTTTAAAAAGTTATATACATAAGTGCACATATAAGAATAACATTTATTGGGTGTCGGGCAGGTGGGAGGGGGGAGGGGGGAGGAGGGGATGGGTACATACATACATAAGGAGCGTTATGCGTGCCACCTGAGGGATGGACACATTTGAAGCTCGGACTTGGGGGGAGAGGGGGGCAAGGGCAATATACGTAATCTAAACATCTGTACCCCCATAATATGCTGAAATAAAAAAAGTTATATACGTGTACTTCTTAAAGTATGTCTAAATTGAGGATGGTAATAGAAACTAGTAGAAAGATTTAGGCTCCAACCCTAAAACCCTCAAATCAATCTTATATGATTACCTCAAATATATTATTTGGACCTTTTATAATATTACTTGTGTTGCCTTTCATAATAATTGGGAATTAGATAGAAAAAAGCGTGCAATTTTGGTTAAAATTGATAGCTACTGTAACCAGTAACTATCCAGTGGTTTTCAAAACACTGGCTGCACATAAATCACCCAGTTATTTTGTTAATAATGCAGATTCCTAGGTTTCAACATTCAAATATTCTGATTTAGTAGGTCTGAGGTAAGATTCAGGTGATTTGAGGAGTATAGTTTGCCATAAAGTGAATGTTTGTATCCCCCCAAAATTCATATGTTGAAACACAATCCTTAATATGATGTTTGGAGTCAGGGCCCTTGAGTGGTGCTCGTGAGGGTAGAGTGCTCATGAATGGTATTAGTGCTTTTTATAAAAAGCAATCCCAGAGACCCCTTGCTGCTTCTCCTACGTGAGGACATAGAAGTTATCTGTCTATGAACCAGGAAGTGGGTCCCCACCAGACACAGAATCTGCCAACACCTTGATCTAGGACTTCCAAGCCTCTAAAATTGTGAGAAATAAATTTCTATTGTTTATAAGCTACCCAGTATGTAGTATTTTGTTACAGCAGCCTGAACAAAGACATGGTTCTTTGACAACAATTTCAGGAGAAAAAGAAAAAAAAAAAATATATATATATATATATGAGAAAACCAGGCATACTGATTAAGTTTTCTAAATATGTTTTAATAGACTATGTTTTTCTTGGCATTTTAAAATAAATTAACCACATTAGAGTCATGGAATTCTAATAATGTCAGACTGTACTCTGATTAGAAAAAATTTAGGGAATAATTATTTCATAATTTTTATATAATAGACATCTCCTTTTCCCACAATATTCTGTTTAATCACATCCCCTACCCTGAAACACATAAAGGGATCATAAACCAAGACAACTCATAGTGAAACTACAAAATGAAGACTCGAACTTAAGTCATTATTTTTCCTATCAGTCGAAGATAAATGTATACAAAAGAATATCTTTCTAACTTTATATTAGTCATTTCAAGGCATTTGAAAGCATTAGGGGCAACATTTTTGGTATTTCTATTGCCCATAGCCTCTCTTTGTAGATCACAAATACATTACATTGATCAGAAAAATCAGGATTACAAGTTGTTGTCTACTGAGAAATTTAAGTTCTATACCACTCAAGAATCATAGGATTATATTAAAACTCAGAGACTAAATCTGAAACATGAAAACATTCACTTTTATTTAACAAGGTTGATGAATTATATTCGTATATATTTATAGTTTCGCAATTTCAAGCCACTACATCTACTTACCTACATAGTTTTATCAGTTCACTTTTTATTCACTTTAATTAGCTATTGCTAGAATGAGTTGGCATTCACTAAGTTTTCCTGCTCACTTTTTATGAATGATACATAAAATACAGTTATGACATTATTAATATAGAGGTGGCCATGGCATAAAATGATGAGAAAGTGTATAGGGAAGAGCAGTAAACTTCACAGATATGAAATTATCTCTCTATAACTTAATCATACAAACATGCATTATGAAGAAAAACAAAGATAATTCCAATGGTACTATATGAATTAAAATAAAATTATTAAAATATTTTTTCAGATTATATGATTGTGTGAATGATAGAATAACACGTTTTCTATTTTATAAGGATTCTTGTTTGGTACAGCCTTCAGAATACAAAAATCTGCTTTTGGGGAGGAGCAGCAGCTGCCAGGTAGCCCAGCTTCAAGAAGGCTCTTGCAAGCACCTGGCATACATCCTCCCCACCAACCAAGATGCCTAAGAGGAAGGTCAGCTCAGCCAGAGGCGCGGTGAAGGAAGAGCCCAAGAAGTGTCGTTGTGGGCTAAACCTGCTCCTGCAAAAGTGGAAACAAAGACAAAAAAGGGAGCAGGAAATGATAAATCTTCAGATAAAAAAGTGCGAACAAAAGGGAAAAGGGAAAACAAGCCCAAGTGGCTAACCCAGAAGCTAAAGAAGATTTACCTGCAGAAAATGGAGAAAGTAAAACTGAGAAGAGTCCAGCCTCTGGTGAAGTAGGAGCGATAGAAGCCAAACCTGATTAACATCATATAACATGTCTTATCAGTGGTCCCTTGTCTCTCTTCTTGTACAATCCAGAGGAATATTTTTATTAACTATTTTGTAAATGCAAGTTTTTTAGTGGCTCTAGAAACATTTTTAAGGAGGGAATCCTACCTCATCCCATTTTTTAAGTGTAAATGCTTTTTTTAAGAGGTAAAATCATTGGTGGTTTTTTTTTTTTTTTTTTTTTTTTTTTTACAACCAGAAAATAGTGTGGCATATTGAATTACAGAAGGCTTTGATTATCTTGGGTGTCAGCTTAATGGGGAGTCAGTTTTTATCCCATAATACAAAACATATTAAATGGCAATATGGAGTCACGGTCCCGCATTTAATATCTTGAACATTTTAAATTACTTCTATTCCCATGTTGTTTTCTAGAATTGTTTCCTAAAGAAAACTACTCCTTGGTCATGACTCTCCCTGTCAGAATTTATTATACCTGTAACATCTTTGGTCATGGTAGTACTGTTTTCCCAATAACTTTGTTAATGTGCTGTGAATGATCGAAAATTTGAGTATGTAGTATATATGATAATGAATTGTGAATTGGTGGGACTTATGAAACAGCTTATCAACATTTGAAGATACTAGTACATGATATCCTCTTAAGGAAAATTTGCCTCTAGATTTTAAGTTGGAAAGTCACTGGAATAATATAGAGATACCTCAAAGAACTAAAAGTAGAACTACCTTTTGATCCAACAATCCCACTATTGGTATCTACCCAAAGGAAAAAGAGACATTCTATAAAAAAGACATCTGCACTCAAAGTTTATAGGAGCACATTCACAATTACAAAGATGTGGAAACAACCCAAGTGCCCATGAATACATGAGTGGATTAATAAAATGTGGTATATGTATACCATGGAATACTACTCAGCCATAAAAATGGTGAACTAATACTGCCTGTATTATCCTGGATGGAACTGGAGACTATTCTTCTAAGTGAAGTATCACAAGAATGGAAAAACAAATATCACATGTACTCACCATTAAGTTGGAACTAATCAATCAACACCTATGTGCACATATGGGAATAACATTCATCATAAATCAAGCAGGTGGGAGGGAAGAGGAGAGGATGGGTAAAACACACCTAACAGGTACAATGCTCACTATCTGGGGGATGGGCACTGTACAAATGCAATTTATGTAACCAAATCATTTTGTGCGCCTGTAATATTCTGAAATAAATTAGAAAATAAAAGAAAATCCATTCCATCTTATAATTTTTCAATGAAAGTATATGTAAAAAAAAAAGAATTATAAAAAATGGCTTTTTAGATTTTCAGTGTGTGTTAAGAATTGTGTACAAATTAAAATGTCTGTACTGATCCTCAACCCAACCAATAAAGTCTCAATTGCAAAAGGAAAAGAAAAAAATCTGCTTTTACTGACCCTGAAGACAAGTTCAATCATAGGACTGTTAAAAATGGAGCTATAAATCTGAGGGCATTGAAGAAAAAAAAATGTTGCTAAAAGAGATCTGTGCTTACAAGCTCTATAAACTTTCCAGTGTTTGGACACCTTCATTTATAACCACTCTGAACTAAATATAATGACTCCAGGTTCAATACTGAGTTCAACTAATTTTAAATTCAATGACTCTTCCAAAAGTTCTGTTTTCTAAAGTGCAATCGATGGTTTTGTTTAAGATATATCAGTTGAAAAGATTAGGTCCTACAAAATACAATAGGTCATATCTTACAATTTTAAAAGTAATGTTATCTCTAGACCTCTGAAATTCCAATTAGATTTAAAAATAAAGTCTTTTAGTGCTTTCCACTTACACCTTGACAATTTATTCAGTAAGTGACCCATACATAGAATCGATATAATTGTACCTAGCAATTATATGAAATATTTCCTTGGATGTCTGAAAATGTTTTTAGTATAACTAATTCCCAGCATTACTGAAAAATGATCTATTTTGAAAAGAAATATTTTGAACAATTTTCCAAATCTTAGTGAAAAACACAAGTGACTCATTAATAAGTGATATAAGGGTCAGGAGTTAGAATTGGTGGTACTCTGGAAAATGCCATTGTCTAATAATGTTTAAGTTTAGAGAATGTTAAAAAGTGTTAAAATTAAAGATATTAAAACATTAAGTTATTGCTATAAATAAATACAGAGTTTCTTTTTGTTTTGTTTTGTTTTTGCAAACAGTAATACTGAAAAGAGGTAGGAAGAACCAGAGCTATTTTTTTTACTGACAGAAAGACAATGTAGCAGACTCCTAAAATTTGCTTCCATTTTGACATCAGCCTCTGGAAAATATTTTGCTAATCACAACTTCACCTTCACTTAGCAACCACAGGCAACTAGGCAACTTGAAATCCTTTACAGCTTCCTGATAGGAATATGGTACAAAAGAATTAATTTAGCTCTGTTGTTGAAAGCTGAAAGATGAATTAGCTGTGTATTAGTCCTGCTGGATATTTTTTGGTTCAATAGCTTCATGGAAATGCAAATCTTCAAATCTGTTCAGTGTGTTTAGGTTAAATTAGGTTAGTTTTCATGCTCCTCTAAAATTGCCTATCCATGAAGCTATTAAAATTTTGTTGTAGTAATAAAGCAAAATAAGTATACCACTTTGAGAAAATAACACAAGTAATTGTGTTATTGATGGTAAAAGGGTGAACTGTAAGGTTGGAAATTGGTTGTAAGAGATGGGATAAATTCAAATTAAAGACAATTGCTCACCCCACAGCTGATTTTTTAAAACATATTTGAAATGCTGATTTGTAGTTCATTTTATGAAAGAGATTTTATTCTGATCTAAATAATAGCAAAATATGATAGCAAAATGATAGCAAAATATGCTGTGACATATAAATTTAGAACTATGACCTTGGACCTAACAGTGGAGGGAAGGGCAAAAAGGAGATATCTTGGCATTACAGAGGATGCACATATACACACACACAAAATGTTTTTCAAAAATCTAAGCATATCTGTATTTCTTATTTTCCTTCTGGGGTTATTTGAAAAATTATCTATAGCAAACAAGCATATTAAAAGTCACTTAAACAAATAAAAACCTCAAATTGAGACTATTCTTTAACTAGATACTACTAGCAAATATTGTTTAAAGTAATAATTTAAAATAAATATAAATATAAGCTATTTCTTTAAAATACAAACTAATGGAATGATTCAAAAGTAACTGAGATAAACTCTTAAAATGTGCATGCTTAATTTGATATTTAATAATCCCAAATATTTAGAGGAAGTTTTTATTTATTAATTACACTTTTTAAAAATTTTGCCAATGTTTAATGAAGAAATCACATCTAAATTTGCTTACCCATGTACCCAGATCACATCGACAAAAATCACTAATACACGTCACACCAATAATTTCAAGGTAGTTACTAATAATTCAATTTGATAATCACTTTGGAAAATGTTATAAATGTTATAGATAATTTAAATATAAACAAGATCTGAATCACCTATTATACATGGTGATATGAATTATCATTTTTAAATCCTATTCAATTAAATTCCAAAAACATTTGTTAAATGTCAACAATATAGGAGCTACTGTGTTTTGCGCAAGGGATACAAACATGAATAAATCCCCTTTTAGTCCCTGCCCATCAAAGCATTATAGAAGTCTAGATTTCACACTGAGGTTGCTCACATAAATTATCTCACCTGAAAACATCTCAGATCCAGAGGATCTTTCTATTATTCTCAACTGAGCCAAGAAAAGTTTCACTTTCCAGGAGAATCATTCTTCAGTTAAACAAACGGAGTCAATTATCAAACTAGAAATGTAACATCCTATGAAGTTTCTACATCCAAAATTCAGTTGTTAAAGGGAAAAAATTGACATGGATATTCATTGATATTCTAAAGTACACACATACGTGCATACATGCACACATACATAAAATGTTTTTCAAAAATCTAAGCACGTCAGTATTTCTTATTTTCCTTCTGGGGTTATTTAGAAAATTATCTTTAACAAACAAGCATATTGGTAAAGGTCTTCCTGATTGTTACTCTCTTAAGAGCAAGTATTTGGAGATAAGGAGTGAGCACTGTCTGGGAGGCAATGGATAAACCATTTTTGGAGAAAATAGAAAGATTACAATAATGGACTTGTAGAAACCTGAGTAATGCGGGGAGGAGAAAAAATATGACTTATAGATTATTCAATTGACAATGATCTTCAGAAATTTAGAATTTGGTATATGTAGTTTAAAAGAGTTGAATTTATTTGATTTTTAAAATGTATATTATAAAAAAAGAAATAGGCAAGAAAATATACAATTCCATGATTCATTTCTGAAGAAAAAGTTTGTCAAATACAAACATGAGGCTTTGAAAACTCCTTAAAGAAACAACATAAAGACTATATGAAAACATCCCATAAAATTATAACTTTGGTTGCTTGGTTAAATAAAACCATATCTAAAAAGTTCAAAAAACAATCTCATTGTAGGAACATGCATCCTTGATCTTTAAAATGTCTAATTTTGTAACACAACATCTATAAACCAGCAAATTATTATTATTTTTTTAATTACCACACAATTTAGAGGTGCAAAATGGATTGCTGGAATAGGATGAGTGCTGTGAAGACTTAGAAAAATAGGACACAATTTCATTTAGATGAATAAAAGTAAATGAACCCAGTTTGCTTGGCATGCTTGAACATTGTCTTATGTTTAAAAATTCAGTTGAATCAGGAAAACATTATCCCTTAGCTTTAAAATATACAGGCACATTTCTAAGGATCAAAGATAATCTTTCATATATGATTATTTGATGATTGATGAGCTGTTAGAAAAAAACATCCAAGTAGTAACTCTTAGCCCCATTCAAGAAAAAGCCTACTTCATAATTTCTGTCAGAGATTTTAAGATTCACAAGCATCCCTTTAAGAGTCGTATTTTGATCTTTTCTTATTTGAAATCTAATGCAGTGAAGGAGCTCAGAACACACCACTCCGAAATATGCCACTTTGGCATCAGAATTATTTTGAGCTAAAAGCACTTGAAAAACAGCAAGTACAAGATCACTCTGACCTTCATTCTATTTCTTAAAAGCAGATGAAATTCCCATGTGAAAGATGCTCTCCTTGTACTGCAAGTACAGGAAATTGAGGCTGAGGGAAACCTGTGCAAGGAAATCTGTGTTATACTAATCCTTATCTTCCTAGTCACTTCTCTACCCAGTTAACTACCCAAGCCCCTTTGCCTTGTCACATTTTCACAATTTACTAATCTTTGTCCAACTCAGCACATAAGTGTTCAATTCCAATTGCATCTTTGGATCTTCATTTCTCTGTGAAGGCTCCCACTCCATGTAAGACTTGTATTGAATAAATTTGCATGACTTTGTCCTATTGATCTGTCTTATGTCTGTTTAATTCTCAGGTTCAGCTGAAAGACCCTAAAGGATGGAGGTAAAATTTTGCCTCCCTTAGAGCAGTCTCTAAAACATATTTTTTATCTCCCATTATGAATGTGTGAATATATGATTACTAAAAAACCCTTAAAATCCATCTGATTGACTTATATCAGCTTGAATCAGATTATTAAATCTGGTTATTGAATGGTCTGTTATGGTGTAAGTTTTCAAAAATTCAATAATCAAATCTAAGTGTCAGGAATTATTACTGTTCTATTTTTCTTCAATTTGCCTGAATTAAATGTTCTGTTAATAATATAGTCTTTAAAGAAAGTGTCATATCTTACCAATGTTATAATGATTGCGTTTGAAATGTTGTATGCATTAGGTTAAATGAAACATCATTAAAATTAATTTTAACCATTTAAAAACATATAGTTTTAATAATCTATTAATAGTACATGCTTAAAATTAGTGAATTTCAAACTATATACAATATAATAATATGATAATTTATAAAATAATAATTGATTATTTAGAAGTCATTTCTAACCAATTTAAAACACACAATATAAATCAGGAAACCTAACATGGTCAGTTCAAGCTAAATGAATCGGATGTTCATAGAGTTCTATCAATTATGCATGATCTCACTTGTTAGGTAATAATTTGATTTTATCTAGTAAATATACATCTTTAAAAATTCCTTCAAAAGTGGTGGTATAATAAATTATGAAATGATCACATAACCAACTTAATTTTTATTTCCTATTTAATCACGATATACCAACGTAAAGTAGAGAATGTGCTATTTTTAATAATACCATCTGGTGGTTCCGAATTACCACTGCTCTCTCAATATCAGATGATGTTGCCTAAAAATGGAAAATCAATCTGATTTTAGAGATTTTTTATGTGAAGTTGAGGGAGAGGATATCAGGACAATAATAAAATAGAAGAATGTGAAAGAATTGACTGAGAAAATGCATACTGAATATTTTAAACATAAATTGGAGCAAGTTTGCAATTTTAACTTAAAATTGCTTCCATGATTTAACTTAAATGGACTAGGAATCTCCTGAGTTGCATCGCATTTACAAGCCATTCCCTATGATAATAGTGTCATCGAAAAAATGAGGCTTTTTTCTCAGTTCTATACATAATTAAGACCAGGATTTCCTAATTTCTGTTGTCGTCTGCCATTCCCACTCAAATTACATGGTATGTACTTCCCTTTCAAAGTATTAGAATCAGTTAATTCCAATATGTTACCAACGAATCCATATATATGGCATTACAAGTAAATGTAGCTGCAAAAATATAATGAACAATTAAAAATGGATTGGAAACTTACATCGGGAATTAAGTCTAAAAGCAACACAATGCCTTAGGAAATATTTTCATGTGTGAAACTACAGAAACTATGTTCCAAAATTGAGAGAATACACATTTATTGATACTTAACACTAATATTTTACCATCACATCTATAATATTTTATTTACTTTTTATTTACATTTTCTCTTCTCTAGCTGTAAACTTCTTGTTGACAAAAATAGCTTATAATGTATAGATACCAGTGCATGGTGTCTAGCACGTAATCGACACTTACTGAGAGTTTTCAAAATAAATGAGTGTCATTGCCTTCATAGTGACAATTAAAACAGTTCAAGGAACACTACATTTTCATGATATCCTCTTTGAGACCACTAATTAGACAACGCCTTGCTTGAATTTAATTCTAACCAACACTGATTGTTCTGACAATATTCTACCATCCCAGGAGAATATTTGTGTACTCCTGATGTCATTCTTACTTTCTGTGATGGATGTGTGCTTTATTACCAGGGGTTGAATTTCCCTGATTTCACAGTCACGTGTATGGCCTGTTTATCTCTTGAATCTATAGACTCAGTAACAATTTTAATATCATTCAATTTCATTTTACAGAAAGATATTGCAAAAAAATACATAATTTTAAACCTGGTACTTGGTTAGATGATATTTCTCCAATGAATTAAATTGCAATATTGCAAAATAAATGATAGCCCAAGCTGTATATCATCAGATGCAGAGCTTAAAGCTGACTGAAAATTAATGGTAAATTACCCAGAGTGAAAGACGTCAGTCTCAAAGCATACCAGAATTAATGGAGATACTGAAGTATCTATGACAGCTTTTGTGTAATTCTCCTACAACTCACTTCATGTAAATACTTCCAACAATGAACACCAGCATTCAATGTGTTTTTTCACAACAGTTTTGGCTTAATTTGTCTGAGTGCTACCAGAAACAGTGTCTGCCATTCTAATGATTGGAAAGGAAATGATAGTTGGTCCGGATAAAGGTTGTTTACATCTTAATAAATAGATACCATGTTTTAAATGGACAAATATTTTTCAGTTCTTTCAAAGAACTTAGACAGAATCTACTGAGAAAGTTGGAGCGATTCTTGAAAAAAAGCTGCACATGGAAAAAAAAAGTCTGAACAAATCTGTAGGTAACAACCAATAGAAATCATTTAAGATCTGAGTTACTAAAAAAAAATTATAACTATAATTTTGAGTTATTTTGTTTCTGCTACAAATAAGATGTGATTAAAGTGTTTTTTTTTTATTCTTTCTGCCATTACTAAACCAGGCAATGTTTAAAGTGGAAAAGAAGAGTCTATTGGTGAATTCACTTTATGTATTGTATTTGTTCAGTTCATTTTAAAACATGTTCTTCAAAACAGTTTAAAATTGAGGGATAGATTATTGTCCTATATCTATCAAAAGGAAGTGACAAGAGTTGCTTATCACAAAAAATAGGATAATGCCTCTTTCAAGAATCTTTTATTTTATTTTCCTTTATCCTATCTATCAGTACCTTTTTATGATACCCTCTGAAAGGAGATCCTGATATTGACAGTTATTAATTCCTTACTGTCCCATGTGAATTCTGGCTTTAATTTCTTTTTTCATTAGCATACATTGATTTCATTTGAGCTTAAGAGAGAGAGAGAGTTTATTGAGCTAGTTATCAGCTTCACAGAATCATACTAAATCAATGTGCATTTAAAATGAAATAGATACATAATACCATTTCTTGTATTATAAAGATAATTCAAGTATCATTTGTGTCTTATAATTATGATAATTATTTCATTCATAGAGTCTGTGTTTACACTATGATACAAATGAACACATGCAAAGATGCTCAGCAAAACTAATAATTAGGGAAATGCAAATCAAAACTATATTGAACTATTACTTCGCACCCATTAGAATGGCTACTATCAAGCAAAACATAATATAACAAAATTTGATGAGGATGTGGAGAAACTAAAACCCTTGTACACTGTTGATGGGAATGTAAAAATGGTGCAGCCTCAATTGGAAACAGGATAGTGGTTGCTCAAATAATTAAAAGTAGAATTGCCACATGATGCAGAAATTCTACTTCTGGATATGTACACAGACAAAAGTGTAGGGTCATTTTGAAAGCTGCATCTCTAAGATATGTTTGTGCACCAATGATCATAGCAGAATTTTTCAGAATAGACAAAAGATGGAAGCAACCAAAATGTCCATTGAGAGATGAATGCATAAACAAAATATAGTATGTACATAAGTGAAATATTATTCTGCCTTAAAGAGGAAAGAAATTTTGACAACATGGATGAACCTTGAGAACATTATGCTAAGAGAAACAAGCCAGTCACAAAAAAAGACAAATACTGTATGATTTCACTTACATGAGGTACATAGAGTAGTTAACTTCATAGAGACAGAAAGTAGAATGGTACTTGCTATGGGCTTGGGTAAGTGTGGGCTGGAAGGCGCATGGGAATCCAGCATCATTGTTGAATGGATACAGAGTTTCAGTTTTGCAACAAGAAAAGAGTTGTGGAAGTAAATGATGGTGATGGCTGCACAACAATATGATGTACTTAATACCATTAAACTGTATGATTAAAAATGACTAAGGTGGTAATTTTTGTGTTATCTGTATTTTACAACAATTTTTAAACAAGCTAACGGTGGAATACCACAAATGTTCAGAGAGGAGAGAGCATTATAAAGTGGTAAGAAATCATTTTATTTTAAAAGAGTATCTAATAAATCAGGGAATTTCAACAAGCTATGAACTGTGAAAAGGCAGTTGAGTTTGACCATCATTGGTTTCCTGTAAGAAAATAAAATCAGGCAAATTGTGAAAGATAATTCTAGGTTGTAAGAAGTTAAACAGTTGATGTTTTATGATAGCAGTTATAAAATGATCTTTCAAATAGTTTGGAGGAAAAGGAAATTGAAGAAGTTCAGCAAACATCTAAAAGTAAAGCAGGGTTTAAGATGTTTAGAAATTTTTGTTTTTTTAAAATAATGGAGACCTCATCATGCATAGAGATATAAGAAAACCAAATAGAGAAATAAAGATGCAAAAAGGAGGAATTGAAAGGAGAGATATACTTCTTCCTCAAAGAAAGGAACAAGAAGACAATGAAAAGAAAGATTCGGAAATATTCTTAATTGTAAAGAAGAGAAGGTGAAAAAAACAAGGTGAATTGTGTTAATCTCCTTAAATAAATAGTAGTTAAGATAATATCTGGCAAATTGTGAATGGCATAGGGTGGGACAAGGAGTATGAAAAGAATGAAAAATTTTGAAATCGGCTTCTGAAGATAATGCAATAAGAAATAATAAGAGGGTTAATAAAAATACTGCCCAGAGGCCCGAGATTCCTGATATAGTTAGAAAGCATGAATTTTTAGTGGTCCCAAATAGGCCATTTTTAAAAATATATTTTCAACAGTTCTTGGAAATCTTGGAGCAGAAGAGCAAAATATTGACTTTTGCTTGATGCACTTACAGGTTTTAATATGAATGACACCTTAGTGACCTACTGAAGACCTGCAGTGCCCAGAATAATCCTGGAGCATATAGATACTAAATAGATTTTGTTGATTGATAAATGATGCAATGTCTCTTTAGATATGTATGGTGTCACAGAAAACAACTTGAAAAAAAAGCTAAATGAGCAGTTTTGTTGATATTAAAAAAAACTTACAAGATGAAGGGGAGAAATGCATTTCTACTCTAGAGATCTAAAACATCATTTTGAGTTGGCTGATTAATTATTTTCTCAGCTATATTTTTAAAGAATCCCCCCATATTACAAGTGCTTACCTGATTTATGTACACCTAATTTAGATAAGCCCAATTCCTAGAAAAGAGTATTCCATTTATTTATCTCATGGCAATATACTCCACAAATTCAAAATATTTTGAGCATGTTTCAAATGTTGTAGAGATAGAAATGATGCTATTATCCTAAAATAATTTTTCAGTGTAAGGGAAAAGTAATATCAGAAAAGCAAAAGATAAAGCTATATTTCACTTTCACGAAGTGATAAAAAATATTGCACAAGCACTTCTAAAAAAAGGAAACAATTCAAATCGATGTAGTTTTAAAATGAGTTATATGTTAAGCTTTATAAAACTTACATTTCATATCTTTCATATTCAGATAATTTGTAAAAAAATGATTTCCCGAGGAGTGAGAAAATACATATGTTAGCATTGAAACTCAATAGAGGGATTAATTTATGCTTAGACACATAGGTTTGTTTGCTCTACAGAAAACTCATTTAAAAAGACATATGAAGTACCTGTTTGGTACAAGGCAGTGAGGAGGAACAAAATGATATTTTTTAATGCAGCAATATTGTGTTTTAAGAAATATTCATAAAGTTAACAGAAGCATCAATGATTCTATCTACCATAGAATATCCTATCTATGGTATTCTATGTATAATAGAATAATTCTGTTCACAAGATCCTCTTAGGTAATGACTGTATTTGCTTGTTCTTGTAAGATCTAGTCGCCACACACATAGCCCAAAGTTCAATGATGAAGAGGTTGTTTAGATTTCATATACTTGCAGCTACTGAATGTTACATATTTTAAGTTCATTTGCTGGCTCTGTATATCTTAAATAGCAGAGCCAATAAAATACATCGTGTCCTGAAATGTTAAGTCAACTGAAAACACTGTTTTTTGATCCACTGAATTTTATCATAGAGACATGAACTTTGCTTTGAACTAAAATTTGAATTCCATTAGTTTGCTTTTATTGTGCTACATAAGAAATCGAATATGACAATCCAAGCTGTTCATTGTGTATATGTACCAAGGGATACATTTACCCTTAATTATTGTCAGAAATCTATTCAGATGTTTTAAGCTAATGCAGTACCCTATAGATATTTAATTACTGTTAGGTCTCACAGTGTTTTTTCTTTCCTTCTGATCAATAAGTTTAAATAAAGCATTACCAAATTTTACTGTATTAGTAGTGATCACAAATAACTAATCTCTTCTGAACATCTCAAAAGGAGGAGATAACTCACACACACACAAAAATGCATGTCCATCCCCTTCCATTTCCAAACTAATCAAGTGAGTATATTAAATATATACATATTTTTTTAACAAAGGGCAGTTTAGCATAAAGAACACAAATGAGATGAGATGGAAAAATAGAAATGCCTGCCCCAGGCATGAGGCACCACCACTGAACAATGTGTCACAATTAATTTCTGGGGAAAATATATACTATAGCTACTGCCTTCTGATGACAGCTTTTCACATCAATCAGCTTATAAGGCTGAAGGACTGCAGGTTAGTGAGAATTGATGAGACCATAAATGTCCTTACTTTATTAAGATTATACAGCCTGAAGTATAAACTTCCTACAGGACTAATAGCAAGTCCCCTATGAGCAGAATTTGTAATAAATGAAAATATGAACCTATAGATCTCGATTCTAGATGCTAAAAGAAAGTAAGGCAAACTAACAGAAGTGGGATAAAATGTTATTCTGTTTGCCCAAGATCAAATTTTTGTTTCCATCTGTGAACATAACAATAGATGGAGGATTTTTTTTTCTTTTTATGTCTGTGGGTCCCTAAGTGGTGTCATTGGTAACTTTCACACTAGAAGGAATATGAAGTTTTTTTAAGTCACAACATAAACCATGGGTTATTATAGAGAGAAAAAGAAATATGCAATAATCAAATTTCTGTGCTGGAACAAAATCCAGTAAGGCAAAAATCTTTAAACAACTTACCAGAAATATTATAGCATTTTTTTCACAAAAGCCTAACCAGCATAAATCTAGGACCTAAAAGGATCTGGCAATGGCCAAAAATGCAGATTCTACATTAAATAAATGCACACCTTCAACATCTTTGTATTTTCAATACCAAAAATGTTATCCTTTTCTAATCATTATGTGTGTGGCACATAATAAGCACACAAAATTATTTATTGAACACATGAGTGAGTATGTATGTTAAGAGGCTCTACAATCACTCTCTACTTCATAACTTCAATTACCATCTCTATACAATGATTTCCAATTATTTACCATCAGCTTACTGAGATGTCTCTTCTGAGATTCAGACTTATATTTTTTCCCTCTATGTACTGGAGATCTCCAGTACAGATTATTCATATGTATTTTAAAACCAAAATATCCAAAAACAGAATCCATATTGTCCTTCCCTCAGTTTTTTCCTATACTTCCTGATTTATGTCCCTTGTGGTTCCTTGTCCTCAGCGCCATAGACATCACCAATTCTGTTCATTCTATCCTGTAAATATGCCCCAACTTTCTCCTTTTGCCACCCTCTAGGCCTCTTATTTTATTCCTACAGTCATTGCCTATGATAAAAATTTTACCTTCAGGTAAAAAAAAAAAAGATAAAATAGATCCCTGAAAATTAACTTTCAACATCTTTAATTCTCTTAAGTAGTAAAAAACAGACAAAAAACAAAAAGCTACAAAATAAATTAAAATAGGTTTATAGTTAATTAGCTTGATACAGGTAAGAGAGTGTGTCTTAGTCTGTTTGGGCTCCTATAACAAAATACCATAGACTACTCAGGCTTATAAATTACAGATATTTATTTCTCACAGTCCTGGCCATTGGGAAGTCCAACATCAAGGTGGTGGTAGATTCACTGTCTATTAATAACTTGCTTTCTGGTTTACAAAAGGCTCCTTCTCACTGTGTCTTCACATGGTAGAAGAGGTGAAGCGTCTCCCTCAGGCCTCCTTTATAAGGGCACGGATGCCATCCATGATGGCTCCACCCCATGACTTAATCACCTCCCATAATCTCCTCCTCCTAATCCTATTACCTTAGGGATGAGGATTTCAACATGAATTTTGGGAGGACACATTAAAACTATAGCCTAGGGTAACAGAAACACTAGTTTATTTTATTTTTTTCCAAATTGGGTAACTGAGATAAATAATTGTATCCTGAATTGTAAGAATTAATGGCAAAGACAATATTAGGACATCAATATGTGTTTTTTTCAAATTGTTCCTTGTTCTCAATTTCAGTAATCACAATCAACTGCATTTTTAGAATGAAGCAAAGGATAAACTGGGAATTCTAACTAATGGCTTATATTTTCCATTTTGAGCAAAATCTAAGTTTTCAGTCTTTTATGAAAAAAAGAGGCTTGGTGATTTATTTAGCAAAAAAAAGAAAAAAGAAAAAAGAAAAAAAACGACCCTTCTCTACTGAGAATCAAGAAGTGAGTTTTCAAACTTTGCTCCATCTTGAGTCACTTGCTTTTGGCATTTAGTGCTTACTGCACTTTTACTGTTTCATAGGAGCCACATTCCTTTCAAAGGGGACCATTTCCTGCTGCGTTTCACAATATCAGTATCCATTATGGTCCCTGAATCACCTAGAGTGGGCATCTTTATGTGGCCCATCTCTGGAAAATAGCAATTGCTGTGTAAAGGTGACATTCACTTTTAACTAGACAACTAGGGGAACTGACGTGGCCAAAGACTCTACTCCAAAGATCACACATTTCTTAACAGTTTGGCTATATTTACCCTATTAGGGCGGAAACATATATGGTTTAAGCTATTTCATTTTCTTACTCAGTGATTATGGAAATAATAATAAAATGATAAGAAAATAAACAAATGTGATTACCTCATTTATAAAAGGCAATTCCTCCCCCTCACCTATGAAACTTGTTTTGTACTTTCACTTATGCTATTATATTCTTTCTGCATTTGTTGTTTACTGTATCAAGAGGCAAGTATATTGGTTTTTAACTTTATTATTGCAAGGTGATTCTACTATAATTATGGTTTAACTATAGAGAAAATATTTTGAAGAGAAAGTCACTTAATAGTTATAAAGCTTGGGATAAATAGTTAATGGAATTTATATGACATAAAGCCAGGCATATTAGAGCTAAATTTAGTATTCTTTTTTTCTTCTTTAAAGAACTCAGTATTAGGTAATTACTCACCACATTTTTAGAGACATGAAACATTTTAATACTGTTAATGGACCCTTTTTATAAACCAATATAAATTGTAATTTCTTTGCTGGCAAAGCAAGGCCAGTCTGTGAAGACAGTAAATGAATTCCTAGTGCATTAAAGAAACAGAGGAAAAATGTTTCAACTTTTGCTTTGCCCTCCAAATTATCTCTCAGGGTTTCCTCTAGGGAACAGAAGTTGAAGCATTTACCAGGAACACAGACGTAGAAGGAGCTCCTGTTGGTCTATTCATTCTATATACACACTGCTCAGCCAGCTGAAATATGAGGCTATAGAAGTAGCAACACTCGGGTATATTTAAAGCCACATTTAAAGTATTTTTTTTTAATTCACAGTGATTATATCATTGTATAATTACACAGTCTCAAGATCAGATAATGTATTTCTCTGATACAGTGATCATTTACAAATGTGTAAAAATATATCGTAATATAAATCTGTACTCCCTCCATATCTTTACAATTGGAACCTTAAGGTGCTAATGCTTGCTCATGATCAAAGCCAGGTATGATGAGCCAGATATTGAACATGGAAAATCTACATTAGATCATATGGTATTTGCAAAAACTACAAGCATTCTCAGAAATTTACCATGATAATTTAAACCACAGTTAATACAGAAGAACCAATTTACAATGTCACATTTTAATAATATATCATTGTAATAAAACTCATAAGTGTATTTTTACTTGTGCCCTTCAGATATAGTAAAGAATATTGTTTTGTTTTATTTTTGCATTATTTTTAATAGGGAGATTCTCCTTCAGCAACTTTTCTTCTGAAAGGTAATCAGACTAGATTTTATCGGATGCCAAAGAAGATAAAGATTACGAGAATAGCAGTTCCTTTTAGTAAGTGAAATCAATAAAAATTACTGATTAATTAGAACTCTAATTACAGACTAGCATAAATTGGGTACTATTTGTTTCAATGATGCTGCTATTGTTCACAACATCTTGCTGTTTCTTTTTCAGATTGATCTTCAGTGATATCTTATGGCCACATAAGACCATTGTCATTATTTTATAGATTAACCTCACATTTATCAAGACTTTTGTATCTCTACCATGCTGAACTCCTCTCTTTCACTGTGAGGACCTACTAATGTTTGAAATTTTTTCTTGGTGCTTTTAGTATAACTTCAGCTAGTATCAAATATTTTATTTTCTCCATGACTGTGTATAAGTCAACATCGACACTTGTCTTAGCGATGAAAAAAATCCTTCATTGAATCATTTATTCATTGTAAAATTTGCAAGAAATAATTCAAAATGAAAGAAGTTTAATGGAATAGAAAAAGCCTTAGGTTGTGAATTGAGAGACCTAAGTTCTAGTTCATGTAAATCCAGGTAATTCAAAACTCACTTGCTATCAGTTTTTTCATCTGTCAAATGAGAAGGTCGTGTATATAATTTCTTTCTAATATTGCTTTCCTCTCTAAAATTCTATGGCTGTTGTAGAAATATATTAACTCTAGGCACAAACCCCAACCCATTTAGAATGCAAGGTCAAGAGAGTACAAAAATAACATACTGTGTTTTCAAAATTAGTATTTTTCATTATATAAAGTAGAAAATCATGATGATAATTTTAAAAAGTTACTCCGTCAGTGGTAGGGCAACTGGAAATCTTACTCTCCAACTGATTGTGTGGTCATATAATCAGACCGAGTTACTCCTAATTTCCCACTGCCTGAAAATAACAGAGGTTTCCATTTGAACACTTCATAGCTCTTCTTCATAATCTATATAATGCTTCATAGGCAGTGTCTAGGAGTGGAATGATGATCTTAAAGAACCATAACATCCTTTCAGTCAGTCAATAGTTGCTATACCAGTAAATCAGGGTGAATGAACCTCTTCTGTACTCAAAAAAAAGGACGTTCAACTTCAGGCAATTTGCCCAGGTGAAGGGAAAAATCAGGTACAGTAGAGAATTATGAAGGGAATTGAAGAAAAATGTATTTCAGCTCATCTAACTGTGATTAGTATGATGTTTACAGTGAATGAACATGCAATGTTTAATCGCTGTGTTAAAATTTTGGTCCAAGTCCAGTGTATTCTATTCAAATGTAAAAGTAATAGTATTACACTATAAATAACATTGATAGCAGTGAAGATGAAATTGAATTTAGCATAGTCACAGATTTTAGAAAATTATTCAACTTGGATTTTAAAGACAGCTAAAGAAATGGAAAGAAAATTTACTATTAAATGTGCCCCATAGATTTAGTTGATATAAAATATTTTTTAAATGAAATTGAATATTATTAATTTACATGACATTAAATTAGGTCATGCTTTAGTAAAACCAAGTCTAAGTTATTCTTGGGTGATTTATTCTGAAGGCAAGAAAATTTGAAATTATTTATTTGTGAACCAACACAAAAGAGCTTTGTGGGAGCAGAATACAGCTGAATGGATGGTTCAAAACAAGTGAGTCTTGTAAAAGAGAGGTAATTTTAGTTCCTCAAACAGATGTACCTGATTAGGGATTATTGTCTCTTAGGACTGAGGAACAATGGACCTGTGATCACAGTAAGTAAACATCATGCTGAACAGAGGTTACTCAGAAGTTTGAAATCAATTCACAAGTTCTTTCTTCCCCTTTGAATTGCAAAGTAGTCTATATAAGTTCAAAAGCTGCCAGCAATGAAATGGAAAACCTAGAGAAACATGCCAATTTTCCTTGTCTATCAGTGCACAAATATCTCATGACAAAAGAAGAGAATAATGGATTATATGGGTTGGATGGATATGTTTTGAAGTACAAAAGCATAAAAATAAATGTAACAATAGAATAAATGGTCACAGGTCCACAATTTTTACACACATACAGATAAGCTGTTGTACTTGATTTGTATTCAAGTTATAAATGTAGGTCTACAGGAATATAAATACAATTTTTTTCTAAAGTTAGGATAGAGATAGCGAACATTTTTAGACATTAGTAAAACCGTTATATAGATACATAAATTACATTTGTCAGGATAGGGACTGGTTCCAATTTTAACATAATCTTTTGAGTCAATTTTCAAATTTCCTTATCTAACTTAATTATCAACTAGAATCCATAAAAAGTTTATTCATATTCATCCAAAAATGTTTATTCAACATCTACTGTATGTTAACAACTGTCTACACAGTGAGCATGCATCAGTAAAAAACAAAACAAAACAAAACTCACAACAAGATTTTCTGGTCTGATAAAACTGATATTATAGTGGAAGAAGACAAACAATGAATATCAGTATATGTCTTCATATCTATATCAATATAGATATACAATAGATAGAGGCAAGTGCTACGGGAAAAAGTAAAGCAAAGAAGAATGTAAGGAACATTAGGGGGTAAAAATTTAAAATAGGATCAATCAGATTGATCTTTCTGAAAATGTGACATTGACTGACAGACTGAAATAGACGAGGGTAGTGAATTAGTTTCCTATAACTCCTGTAAAACATGACCACAAACAAGGTGGCTGAAAACAACACAAATTTATGATATTACAGGTCTATAGGTCAGAAGTTTGGCATGGGTCTCACTGGCCAAAATCAAGATGTCAGCAGGACTGTGATCCTTTCTGGAAGCTTTATGGGAAAATTCTTTTCCTCAACTCTTCCAGCTTCTAGAGGCTACCTGCATTCCTTGGCTTCTGGCCCCTTCCTCCCACTTCAAATCCAGCAACATTTCATATCTTTGAAACTTCTTCCATCCTCTTCTGACTGCAGCTAGAAAAGTTTCTCTACTTCTAAGGACTCCTGATATTCTACTGGGCCTACCCAGATTCTGCCGTTTGAATGTTTGTCCTCTTCCAAATTCATGTTGAAATTTAATTGCTATTGTAACAGTATTAGGAGTGGGGACCTTTAAGAGGTGATTAGACCATAAAGGGTCTGCCTTTAAGAATGGATTAACGCCATTATCATGGGAGTGGGTTTCTTATACCAGGAGTGGATTTACCTTCTCTTGCGTGTGTGCACACACTTTCTCTCTCTCTCTCTATCTCATTCTTTCTCCCTCTCTTCCCTTCTGCTCCCTTGTACCATGTGATAATGCAGCAAGAAGACCCCTGATCAGATGTTGGTCACTTGATCTTGAACCTCTTAGCCTCTAGAAGTGTGAATTAATAAATTTCTATCTATTATGTTAATAAATTACCCAGTCTCTGGAATTCTGTTATAGCAGACAAAACAGACTAACACACCACATAAACCAGGATAATCTCCCCATATCAAGGCCCATAAACTTAATCACAACTGCAAAGTCCATTTTGCCATGTAAAAAAACATATTTATAAGTTCCAGGGATTAGGATTGACACATTTTTGAAGGCATATTATTCTAACTATCCCAGGTATAGCCATGCATTTAGCTGGGGGTAAGGCATACTTGAGAGAGTGAATACAAAAAACAAAGGCTTTGAAATTGTAGTAGGTATATTCAAGGAATAGCAACTAGGCCAGTGTAGCTAGACCCAAGCAAGATCAGGAGAGACTACATATACTCCTCAATTTACTATGGGGCCATATCCTGACAAATCCATCATAAGTCAAGGAACATCAAAGTTGAAAATGTCATAAATTGAAAATGCATTTAATACACCTAGACTACAGAACATCATAGCTTAGCTTACCTAAACGTGCTCAGAAGGTTTACATTAGCCTACATTTGGGCAAAATTATCTAACACAAAGCCTATTATATACTAAAGTGTTGAATATAGCATGTAATTTATTGAATACTGAACTGAAAGTGAAAAACAGAATGGTTTTACAGATAACTGATGTACAGATTCTACTGAATGCATATCACTTTTGCACCATTGTAAAGTCAAAAATTGAACTGTTGTAAGTCAGCAACCATCTATAATAGGAAAAGAGGTCAGAGAAGGGATGGAAAGAGGAGGAGGCAAATAGTAAAGGGCCTTGTAAAACGTGGTAAATATTTTAACTTTCTTTGAGAGGGATGGGAAGCAATTGGTGGGTCATGAATAGAAAAGTAATGTGATCTGATTTTGATTTTTAAAGGGTGACTGCAGCAGCTTTATTGAGAAATGACTAAAGAGGGCATGATTAGAATCACTGAGATTATTCTTGTATAAATATGTCAACATACATTTATGGTTAGGTAAACAATGAACTTCAAGCCGGAAAGTATATTTTTAGTATGCCCATATTAAAATAAATTTTATTAATTTGCTCATAAAATGATCATTGTTTCACAAAAAGCTAAACATGATTTGTCAGACATGTATAAAAGAAAGAATAATTTAGATAATTTTTCACGGTTTTTAAAAATTAAATATCCAAACAAGAATTTGCCATTATTTACAATTGCCTTTATATACTTTATATAAGGATTGGTTAATAAGCTTACAATGGTTTTAATCATCTAAATGTATGTATATCTGTCCATTTCACTAAGGTCTAGGCAAAAAGCTACAATGTTTGAGATCCTATGAGCTCTAAAACTATAGGCACATGTATTCAGCTGCAATTATGCATTAATCCCCACATATGTCAGATGCTCATAGATATTTTTAGGAAGAATGCTCTACATTCAAAAAGCACCTAAGCAAAAAATGCTGACTACTATCAGGAAGCCAATTTTGCTGACTATGATCAGTGCTCCATACTTTATTTTTCCATTATAATTTTGATTAGTTTAATTTCCCTGAATTAAAACATCTCATAGATTAATGGTCTCAATCCCTGAACTAGGATTTCAGAAGTTTGCTAAAGAGAAAGTAGTACGGCAATACTCAACCAATAGGTTGAGATCCTGGGCTTGCGGAGTTAGACGGACTGACCGGAATTAGACTCCTACTTCAGCTATTTACTAACTTAGCAGAGCCTTTGTCTTAAAAGATATAATAATATTTATTTATATATTGTGTTTTAGTTTCATTTTGATTTTGTGAGCAAGATGAAGGCTAGATCTCCAGTTCTTGGTAGCTCACATGTTCATCACCAGAGTTTGTCAGAGGTGTAAATGACAAAACTGCTTCAATTACTGAAGCGAACTCTCTGCTTAAGCTTGAGGAATCCATATGACAGTGTAATGTAAAAGAATAGATAAATGCCAGAGTTTGGTGGAGGAGGATGGATTCTATGATAAAACACCCTAACAAGAAAGCTTGTACCTCCAGACAGAGAAAACAGGGCTCTGAGCGACATTAACCCTTGTTTTCTTTTCTAATTTCTTTCTGGCTATGATGTATAATGTCTTCTTATTTCATGTAATCCCTATGATCCATAATCTAAAACAGTGTTTTTCTTCAAGAATAGCATCAAATTCAAAAATTATGCCACTTGGAGAGAATTTAAAAAATTGATTTGCAAATCAATGAAAGATGGAAATATTTCTGCGGAATCTACTATGTTTATACTACCATATAGATAATGAGCAAGCACAAACAATAAAAGGTTTTTCTTACGCACTTTGCTCAAAGGCAGATTATACAAGAAAACAAGGATCTATGAGGTCGTAAAGGAGGATGTAGATTTGATCCCATGCCATCTAGGAGTCCAAAACCCTCAACTGCAAGCAATGAAAATATGTTGTGTCAAATTACGTTGGTGACTTAAACCTGGGTATGAATGGTTTACAATGTTTCTGAAGGACAGCTGTTTTCCATAACATGCAAGCATACTTAGGGAATTCGTTTCTACCCAGAGCCTCTTGGACTTTGAATTATAATTTCAAGTGTTCTTTATTTGCTACAGACTATATTTCATTCTTTGCCTCCTAACTATCAGTATTTTTGTTGCATTAGAAGACTGTAAGAGCACCTGAAGGAGAAAAAATATCTTCTTTATTAACTATTAATGTCATGTTTAACATCAAACATTTCGTTAAGTCAAACTATATGAATGTATAATGACATGTGATTTTCTAGAGCTTCTTAAACTAGTTAATGGGTTACTTGTCAATGAATAATTTATATGATTATTGATTAATTTAACATTTATCACTAGTAGTAACATGGTTTATGGCTGAGTTTGGACTCATACAATATGTCCACATATGTAAATAATTTAAAACTTATTTGATAAAGCAAGGTACAGGGGTAATTCGGTGCACACTTAAGGTTATAAAAGGGAATTTTAAGCATATATGAAAACATGGGAAAGACTGTTTTAGCACAAAAGATACATAAGATCTATAATTCAAATGACTGACCTGAAAGTGACTTAATAAAACCTAGTTCTTCTTACTCCTAATTAACAGAAAATTAGTATGAAACCAATTAGAAAGAATCAGATATTACTGAACAGCACAAAAAATATTTTACAAAGTATGCTACTGGTCATCTTCTTTAAGATTTGATTACCTGTAAAAAGATGCATATTGAAAACTGTGGCATAGCAGTGAATTAGAACATTATGTATTCAAATAATAACTAAATATCTATGGCTGTCACCATGAGGGTGGACTAAGATAGGCTGCTTTAACTGGAATGAACTATTGAATATTAAGTAAAAAAAAAAAACTAATCTTATTTTTTTTTGCAACATCTAACTTTTTGTAAGGAACCAAGATACTCATTTTTTATTAAATGTCGATTGTAGTCTGCTAAATATGTCTATGTTTTCACTTAAACATATAAATCTATGTGTCACTGGTAAAATTTTAATACAAAGCTTTGCTCTCTTAAAAATCTGTAAGGTAAGGTTCAGGTTCTTGGATTTCTACAGGTTTTATTTATATTATGGGAGGAAGAGGCTTAGAAAGGGAAATATAATAATTTATCTAACACAGAGGATCCATTTAGTAAGTGACTGAGTATTCTATCATTGCAAAGTTTAAAGGATTATAAGCCTTGAGACATAAAATGAGGCAAAGATGCTTAGCTCCAACAAATAACCCAAGAATCCCCACCTGAGTTGTTCACTGACATTAAACAGACATTTCTATTTTACAGGACAATATGACTAACTGATAAGAATTCTATGACCTTTCCTTTTCCTTTTTCTTTCTTCCACAACAAAAATGTTCTACTTCAAAATGTCATGGAAGGTATGAGAACTTAATCTTGAATCTGTCATACGAGTTCACACATTCATTGCCAATATAGCACTGGCAGTCTTTAATGTACATGCAGGCATCTCATCCATATTTGTTGCTTAAATTAAATAAAGAAAAAGATCCAAAACCTATCATTGGAAATGTAAAACAACAACATTTTAAAAATGGGGTTCTATGTATTTTCTCCTTAGATTTCATTTTTAGGATTCTTTTGATATATTTGCTACTCGCATGTTAGAAGCTAGTAATTTTATCAGAAAATAAAATAAAAATATAGGTACTAAGCCTTTGCTACTATTCTGATATGTGCTCAGGATTGTCAAATTTGGTATCAATACCATGTTTCCTGTGTTCACATATTCCAGAAAATAATGAATGAGTTTATTGCGGTGAGTTGCAGAATAACTCCTAATAACAGATGCAGATGACAAAAACAATTGTTGAATTCCTATAATGTAGGAAAGAAGATAAATAGCTATCAAGACTATGAGGTTACTCTATAATGCAAAATTTTTTGAGATTTCTTCTGAGATTACCACAGTTCCTGAGATTAATATAACATAAAAATAATAAATAAATAGCATTCCGGCTTTAATAAAATCACAGTAAAGCATCCTTTAAAACATTTCTTTAAAATGCCTAAGGAATTCGCTAATATTCTGACTGCATTGTGAATAGCTCCAGTGTAGAGTTGGGGACGGTGGGGCAATACTATAAAGCTTCATATCCTAAGTGAGTTTTTCTGTGGTTTTATCTTTGTAATCCCTCCAAATTTATTGTTTCCAAGCTAGTAGGAACTTCTATGTATCCAACCCAAAGTGGCTTTTGATGATATGTTTATGTGCCCCGTTTATATGTGACAGTAACCATAGCTGAATTCTTTTATGTTACTGAAAAGAAAATAACCTAGATACAACAGCAAAATCATGTACAAAACTGAAAAGAAGTGTTTCTTTCTATCCTCCTCAACTCTCTTCAATTAAAGTTATATCATTGTATCGTCATATTCCATTTTGTTTTGGTTAATAAGATTTATAAACTCCCCATCCTTCAAAAGCTCAAAAACCAAACCAAGTGGAACAGACCTACTAAACATTCTGAAATACATAGAAAAATCAAAGTAAGGAAGGAAGAAAAGTAGAGAAAGAATATTTTTAAAAAAAAGAATGATGAAGGGCAAGCATTTCCACCTATTCATCACATTAGCTAGCAGCATTTTCTAGGAGGATGTTGTCCTACTCCTGCTTAGTGAAGAGAAGGCAGACAACACTCTGTTAGGTTCCTGAATTCTCTTATCAGATTTACCCCCTTATTTTTTTATTTCCATTCAACATTATTAATTTTAATATTCTTTGCTGCTATTCCTTCTGCCACGTGCCTTTTTCTTTATTTCTTATTCAAAATTGGGTTTATTTTGAAGACTTTAATGTTAAAAGAGAATACAGGAGTAGCTTATAATCAAAATGTTGACAAATGAATTCATTTTATTTCCTTATCAAATGTCTTTAGCTTTTTCTGCCTTGATGATATATTTATAAAATCTATAAAAGTTATTATGATCAATAGCATTTCTACAATACAATTCTATAGTACAATTGTGGAAAAAGTAAAGGATAAGATTTTATTTTTACAAATATTTAGCACTACTGTAACATTATTGTGATATATTTCCCCGACAACCTACCCCAGGAAGTGGAGGAGAAGAGCAACCTATTATAAGGGAGAACTTAGGCTGAGAAAGAAAATATAGATTATGTTTCTCTGTCTGCCTTGACTTGCTATCTGACCTTGATAAAATAATGTAATAGCCATATTGTTAATAGGTTTATAAAATAGTTAATGAGACATTCTTGCTTCCTTGCTGCCTAATAATTAGTTAAATAATACCTTTAATTTGCTTTTATAAGCATGAGGAAAGGGTCAGATGTATATAATCTCCAAACATCATCATTCATTAGTCTCATATTCTCTTAAGTCACAAATTATTCATTTATCAAGTTCCTACTATGTGCAGAATGATGTCCCAAAACTTGAGGAGTGGAAGAACTTAGGGGTCAGGACAAAAACTAAAAAAAGTTGTATAGCCAGCCTTTAAGGAATTTACAATCTAATTTAGAGCTAGAATACACAAAGTATAAAGTTTTCTCATCTAGCTTAGTTTCTCAGTACTCAGTTACATATACATGGGCCAGATTCAACAGAGGATCTAATTTAGTTTATATATCTTGTATAATTGAATGTCCAAAAATAATATTGAATGTTGTTGTGGTGGGGATTAAATTTGGCACCATTAGTTTCCCAAGATCCTTGATTAGAAATGATTTTTTTAAATGTTATTGCTAAAGGCACAGAGTGGATTTTTTAAAATATGGACTGAAAAGATCCATTAGATAACTCAAAACTAGTTTGATAAAATTAAAAATCATAATTAATGTGATTTTCTTTTTCTCTAAAGGCAAAGATATTTTAAATGAAGAATTATACCTAGAGATATAACCTTACCTAAATCAGTTTATGTATGTTTCCTTATGATCGTGCCCAATATGAGTGATTCTGAAACATAATTTTTTTTATTTTATTTTTATTTATTTATTTATTTTTTATTTCAGCATATTATGGAGGTACAGATGTTTAGGTTACGTATGTTGCCCTTACCCGCCTCCCCCCCGAGTCCGAGTTTCTGAAACATAATTTAAAATGTCACTACAGATTTAAAAATTATTGCCTCTTTTCCCTACTCTTCACTGTTATCTTACCCTCCATTTTAAAGGCTGAGATGAAAACCTATTCTGAAAGCAAGTCTGAATTTATAAGTACTTTTGGTTGATTTCTAAAGTGGTAGAACCATATAAGCTTACACCAATCGTGCTGAATTGATTTGTAATAAATTCTTTTCTATCTAACACTCAACAGGGCAGATAGAATTTCCAAAATGAATCTGACCTTAAAGTTTGGCCTTCCAAATGACTTTGGTGCAAACCCATCTTGAAAGTGGACTTTGTCTGAATGCTGTCTATTACACATTCAAAATGAGGCAGATATTTGAGTTTCAAATAAAGGTGTTTAGCCCCAAGCCAACTTCAGCAAACAGAATCTTCATCATGGTTGTGATTAAATAAAATACTCAATTTGATTAGAAATATTTTCACATTTGGTCAGCTATTTATCTTGGAACATGTTTCAGATTAGTAACTGAAGAACATGAAACAGAAATAATGCAATAATCTGTCAGCAAAGATAAATGCAATGATGTAACTATCTCCATATATCTTTATTCAGTTTATTTTGAATTTTGTATCAAGGTAAATAAATTCAAATCTGTAGCTGTGATCAGCCTACCAGTGATTAGGAATAGCTGAGAAGCAAAGCACACCCTTGAAAATTCATTCTGAGCCCTGAGCTTCAGGACATCAACCAACACAGCCCAGCCACTTATGGCAGAGTAATTGGTAACAATATAAATGAACAATTTGATATGATTAGCTACGGGTTATATACAGGTTATATACAAGCATTTTCTATACTTGTGTGTTTCTATCTGTCTGTGCCACTTGAAGACCAATATTACATTGTATAAAAATCGAGGTGGTAGTCTCAGTAAGTGAATATAATTTGCTCTAATAGATAGCAATAGCCAGTGGGGTCTAAATCCAACAATAATCCAAGGTAAGAAAATAGGATTATGTAGTGGAATGCTTCCAACATTTGATAATGAACTAACTTTATTTATTTGCAATCTCGTGAATTTGATTATGTGCTTGTACCGGTTTTTATATATACTTCTTTCTGTCTCCAAGCTCAAATTAGTCAATCAAGAAAAAGAATATTGTGACAGTCCTCCACACCTGCAAATTCTGCATTCTGGTATCCCAACATGCATTAAGCTAGTCAATACAGAATGTAGCCTAAGTTCTCTAAAACAGTAGAAGCTAACTTATTACCTTTACCTAATTAAGAAATAAGAAATTAATGTAATAGGTTACTTAAGGTAGTTATTTGAATAAGAAGCTTCTATGTGAAATGGTTGTCAACCTAGTTTATTGTTTTATTTGAAAAGGTAATTTGAATTTGAGTAGAAGTATTAGAAAATTGATTCTTGCCTTCTTTGTGTGAATCTAGGTTTTCCATTTTAAAACATTTTGAAAACAAACTACATAGGTAAAAGGCGTCTAGTTATTAGGTATGGAAATGTAGACCTAACAGGCGGAATATGATGTTGAAGTGAAGAAAACATCAATCGAAAAAAACTGTGTGATTTTAGGCAAATGTTTTATGCTGTTTAAACCTTATTTTCCTCAACTCTTTGGGCACATATATATTTGTTTAATTTTATATATTCATATTCTGAGTGGTTTTTTTGTTTGTATGCTTCTAATTATATCTACATTCCTTAGTATGGTTCTTTGAACATAGTAAATGCTCCACAAATGATGGATATAGATATAGTTATTCATTTTACCCACAGTAAATCATCACCTTTTATACATTTTCCCATATTTAACAACTGTAAGAAACCCTAAAGATGATCTCTCTGGAATCAAGACCCGGTTATACCAATTAATCTCTAGGAATCTACTCTAATTACTGAGACATATTTACTTGTTTTCTTCTTTGTTATCTGGTAGGCCCTTGTATCAATACATATCTCTATTACACAATTTTTTCATATGGTATTACATCTTTAAGTTGTCATGTCTTTCTTTATTAATTGATTATTAACTTCACTCCAGCTGGGACTTTGTCTTATTCAGTTCTGTATCCCACAATGGAGGACAATGAGTGCATTGAGGAAATTTAATAAATGTTTGTTGAATAAATGTCCTGTGGATATCAGCATTTTTTCTTTTTCAGGTGATGTTAATGGGAATAATACAGTGCTTTCTTTGAAAAACTAATGGAATGGCAGAAACCAGAAGTCTATTACTTCCCACAGGGAGCAAGAATTCGCATTTACTTATCTGCTATAAGCAAGGCACAGGGCTAGGTGCTTCACAAAGAATTTGCGGAATTCATCAACATGTCAGAAATGCAAGTCACTGGGATCTTGGAGAACATGGTGAGATTTCCCCAGTTAACAAATGCAAATTTCCTACCTTAAAAGACAAACTGCAGAAATTGCATCACTTTTGCCACAGATGCAGCCTCAGTGTTCCAGCTATCTCTTTCAGCCATAGAAAGATCATAAATAGTTCTACTATGTATTGTCAAATATGTTACAGTTTATGTAGGATCAAATTCATTATTCGTGCAAAGGCTGAGGAATACCTTCACATCTCCATTTATTTTTGGAAAAACTCGCTGTCACTTAGGGTGGGATATGAAATATTTTGAGCCTATCAACCACTCCATATGTAGAATATAAATTTAGGAGACAACACTGTAAGGAACTGAATACAAAACTTTATTGTTTGAGTTGTTTGGTAGGGTTGAATTAAGGAGCCCTCAGACTCTGTGACTATTTTCTTAAAACAACTTATGTTGCACACTTTCCTGTGAACTAATTGGCTAAAAAATCTTACTAGAAGACACACAGCTGCAAAGAGCTAAGTATGTTAATGGAGTTGTTCATGCACTGTGTGCATGGACACATTGATGTGTGTCTCATAAATGTGATAAATGTTTAGAAATGTTTTAAAAAACTTGGGTGAATCTGAGATAGAATAATTGTGCAGTATACAGTTTCCATTACAACATATGTGGCAAAAGTCGATGGATTCACAGCTTAACTGAAAAACACCCTCACACACACAAAAACAATTTTAAACACATATTATTGAATTTAATGAAAAAGTTTTTATATGTTGTCAGAATTTAGATTTTAATATTTACAAGGCCAAAATTATGTGAATAATTAATTATTAATTAATGAAAGGCTCTGGATATGTTTTCATGCATATGGGATAAACTTTTTTATATATTTGTTTTCAGAATCATGGAGTACCTATGGTTTTCATGGATAGATGTCAACTATTTCAACCTTACAATTAAAACATGCAAATATCCAAAGATTCAATTTTATTATGACTTGAAGTTACCTTTGTTTCCAGATAATTTTGTGTGTGCATGTTCTTGACAGATTTGATTTGAAAAAGGACCTTCTCTGCATGTTAAAAATAACATAAGAATAAATCAAATTATTTTTCTTATAATTTTAACTATATAATTTTGACTTATATTTATATGACAGCTTCCTTATAACTGCAATATAATGACCACAAACAAAATCACTAAGATACTCACTACAGTTGCTCTCTTGTGGTAGATGTTACCTATAAGCATTTAAAATACCACTCACTAATTAATTTCTAAATGATAACTTATAGCTTTGCTAATATGTTCACTACTGGCACATATGGGGAATTTAATCTTATTGTTATGCCACCAACTGCAGAAAGGTAGGTCAATTAAAGCAAAACTTAGATATTAAATAGAGAGTTCAGATATTAACTGTCAAATCATAATCACTATTGTAAATGTTTCATAAACACACACACCCGTATCTATGTAAACACATACATCTATAAACATTTATAAGACACTGGCTAGAAATAGATGACCTCATTATTGTAAATTCTCAGCCTTACCAACAAAGTACATTTAAAGAAACTTTTCTGCACAATGTTTCTAGTAGATGATTTTTCTAACTCATTGTAAGTGTGATTTTCACACAGTTTGAAAAACTCAGGAGTGTTGGCCTGCTCCATTAACAGACGGAGTGTTATTGATCGATACTTGCAGATCAGAGAAGAGCTCATTTTCACTCTTAAGATTTGTTACCATTTGGTTGCTTCTAGTCCAACAATGGATTGGAAAACATGCCTATGCATGCAAAGCCCGTTTAAGATGAATACATTTCGATTTCCTACAAATGCCTTAATTTTCACTTATTTTCAGAGAACTTTCAGGAATCAAAGCCTGGAGCACATTACTTTCAGATTACTGATTATAGATGCAAGTATGATTTGAACATAAGAAGCTACTTACAAGTGAACCGAATAGAAAAGCAATCTCTTATGTTGGATCAAGAGTCACTCGAGGTCTAAAATTATGGACCTTAGTGCTCATTTGGAATTGAAAGTAGTTATTTCTATGCCTTGGGCTCTGAAAAATATTGATTTTACACAGAATCAAGGTGGTTACATGCATCCAATGTTGGGAAAATGATTTCTTGTCTTCAAACTGAAAAAGAAACGAGGGGGTTTTGGCATGTCAGGAATATAGTGAATTTTGCTTTCTCCTTACCTGCAACTGACTGACCCTAAGCCCCAGACCCCAAGAGATAGAACAAAATACAGTTGACCGTTGGACAATGAGGGGGTTGGGGCACCAACCCCCAGAAAAGTTGAAAATCTGCATATAACTTTTTTGTTTTTCTTTTTTTATTTCAGAATATTATGGCTTTTGACCTTCTCAAACTTAACTACTAATAGCCTACTGTTGGCCAAAGCCTTATCGATAACATAAACAGTCCATTAATACATACTTTGTATGTTATATGCATTACATACTGTATTCTTACAATCAAGTAGGCTAGAGGAAAGAAAAATGTTACTAAGAAAAACATAAGGAAGAGAAAATACATTTACAGTACTGTACTGCCTTTATTGATACGGTAAGTTTAGGTTGTCTGTTTACAAGATGAATCATCTATCTGAAATGGCAGGCAACCGCAGCTGCAGACCTCAATCTATAATATAAATCAAGCAATTCAGCTTTTTCTTGTAATGTCATGACTTTTCTCTGCTTCTTGGGAGCACTTCCAACATCACTAGTGGCACTTTGTATCGGTCCCGTGATGTTATTCAAGGTTTACGGTGTTGCACTTAACACAATGAAAAATACGTGAGAACCGTGAGAGATCACTTTTTACTGCAACATGAAATTTACTGGAGAGAGAAACTCCTCACACAAAGATGATTAGCATCACATAGGGCTTTAAGCAGATACTCACAACATTTGAACTCACCACAATAGCAATGGGAGGTGGCTATGAAATTATTGCAGTTGTACAGTATGTACTATGGTTATTTTATGCAGTTATGATTTAATACTGCATCTTTATGTTTATTTACATTTCTCTCAAATGTGGATGATTCCATGTATGATCTATAAGTGTTTGTGTAAATTTTTATAAATTTTAACTTTTTATATTAGATTCGTGTATATTTTATGGAAGTAAATAGCAGAATAGACTACTAGCTACATATAATTTATGCATTCATGACATACCTAACTTTTTCTTAATTTTTTCAATATTTCTAGACTACACGGTCTGTGAAGTTTTTCAAATTGTTGTAAATCTCTAAAAAAATTTCCAATATATTTATTGAAAAAAATCTGAGTATGTATAACTGGATCCACACAGTTCAAACCTGCATTGTTCAAGGATCAACTGTAGTCTGAAAGTAAATGCTATTTCCAGAGCCTAAAATGCAAATTGAGACTTTTGAAGGCAGCTGAACTTCAAAAGCCCAAAGTCAAAGTAGACCCCAAGTCAAACTTTGAACATTGATAATAATTTGCTGTTTTTCTATGAAAGGAAAATACGTTTTGGTTTTTCTGTCATTAAAGATGTTAGCAAACATGTTTTGCTTAATTGAACTTTACTTTTTAGAAATATCAAAGATAATTTATAAATGTTAAATTAGTATCAAATGACTGAATGGAATAGAAAGTATATAAACATATTGGGCAAATTGTCAGCTGAACATAAACAAGTAATCTGTGCTAGCTGTCTACAACCTCTGTTCAGACCACAAAACCTGCTCTATGCCCACCTTCCCTCAGGAAAGGCCTCAAAGGGAGTTCTTTCAGTATTTTGACTTATGTTGCAGCACATAGTCTTGAGTCTGTAGCAATCTCAGTAGTGAAAAATATTTCCAAAACAATTTCTTGAAGACTGAATGCTTGACAAAACATTAGATCTTCAGAATGCTTTCTCAAACATGTAGGGATAATTAAATTGCTCCATGACTCATGCAGACATTGATTGCCCTCTCTATAACATAATGCACAAAAAAGGCAAAGACAAAATGTCCTCTCATGCAAGGTTTCAGGATTTAAATCTCCTCCAATTCAAATACTTCATATGTGTTAATCCATTTAATCCTCACAACAGTGCTATTCATCAGGTGCCAATATCATCATGCTCATTTTGCAGACATGAAAATTAAGTAACAAAAGTTTTACGTAACTTGCTTAAATTCTTATTACTATTTCATGGTGAAGGTGGGCATTAAACTCTACCAGTTCTAAGCAAGAGCAAGGGCACTAAAGGAATATCCTATGTTGCCTCCCATGTACATGTTGCATTGATGCTTCTACCCTCACTTTTTGTTACCTGGGATTTAATATGACAGTCTTTCTTATTTGCTAACCCCTCTGAATGCCTAGACACAAACCCAAGTCATTAAGTTTCCATTTGGTCTAACACAAGGTTTCACCCTTGTTCTCAACTTTAACTTGCATTGGAATATGGTAGCAGTCAATTAAAACACCCATTGCCAAGGGCCATCCTTGGAGCTTTTGATTCAGTAGGTCTCGGGTGGGCCTCAGAATGTGCATTTTCAACCAGTTCCCAGCTGCCACTGATGTTGTTCCAAAAAACTACAGTTTGAGAACCATTGGTCAACTAACCGAATTCATTGCCTATTAATAAACACAATACTTTGTAAAAGCATATGATGAGGATAAATTATAACATTTAGCCCTGGAATCTGTAAATTAAAGCCAATAATTGCTGTTACTGATTTATTTTCCTTTATTGAAAGACCATAGGTATCAGGAGTGAGTGGTGACAGTGGTGCTTTAAGAAACACACAGGAGCTCAAATTAAAAACCCAGAGATACCACATCTTATGCTCTTCTTAGACATTGTAACCTTTGCATCCCAGAGGCTTGCATGGGCATGCGTGCGCACACACACACACACACACACACACAAAGGTTTAGGAAAGTAAGATAAAAGTATAATCTGAATGTTCCTAACAGTGAAGCTGCCCTGTGATACCAATAAATAAGTGCCTTTGTCAAAAGTAATTAAATACTCATTAGAAAAGTATTTACCTGCTTGCTTAATTTTTCTTGTTTATGTAAGTCTCATTACACTGAATGTTAATGCCACTTTCTATAAGACATTTAAGTGACCTTACCTATTAGATGTTCAGCAGACAATACTCACATGGTAGTAGTGATTCCAGTGTAACTATATTAACAGGGAAATTTTTAAACAATCTATAATTGTAGATTTCAAATTGTGAATAGAAACACTAGCTATGGCATGTATTGTAATTAATGTGTGCCAAATAATGCTACTTATTTGAATGGTCATTATTCATGGAACACTGAATTAAGCAAGGAGGAGTAAGAAAGAGATGGAAAAATAAGGTTCTTGACCACAATTAAATTATAGTTGTAACAATGTAACGAAACAAATTAATTTAGAAAAACTGAGCTCAACACACTTGGGAGGGTATATATTAAAGCCTGGTGAAAAAGATAGAGATTAATAAGGGAAGGCTTTGTAAAGGAGGTGGTTTAAAAAACAGGTTTTTCTTTTTATATTTTATTATTTTTTATTTATTTTTGTTTAATTCAGAATATTACAGTGGTAGAAATATTTTGGTTACATACATGGATTCCTTTTGTAATGCTTGAGTCAAAGTTATAAATGTGTCCATTACCCAGGTAGTGTACATTGTGCCCGTTAGGTATGATTTCAACCAGTCCCTCCTCCCCCTTCTCACCTGCTTGATTTCTGTTGAGTTTTACTTACATTTGCTCATATGAGTGCTGTTTGGTTAGTTCCAATTTAATAGTGAGTACATGTAGTGCTTGTGTTTCCATTCTTGTGAGACTTCACTAAGGAGAATGGACTCCAGTTCAATCCAGATTACTAGTAAAAAAATTAATTCATTTTTTTATTGCTGAGCAAAACCCCATGGTATACATATACCATGTTTTATTAATCAACTCTTGAATTGATGGACACTCTGGTTGATTCCACATCTTTGTGATTGTGAATTGGGCTGCAGTAAACATTCTAGTATAAGTGTCTTTTTGATAAAATGACTTCTTTTCCTTTAGGTAAATGCTCAGTAGTGGGATTGCTGAATAAAATGGTAGGTCTACTTTTAGTTCTTTGAGGAATCTCCATATTCTTCTCCATAGATGTAGTACTAGTTTGCAGTCCCACCAACAGCGTATAAGTGTTCCTTTCTCTCCACACCCCTGTCAGCATCTATTGTTTTGGGACTTTTTGATAAAAGCCATTCTCATTGGGTTAGGTGATATCTTACTGTGGTTTGATTTACATTTCTCTGATGATTAGTGACATTGAGCATTTTTTCATATGTTTATTGGCCATTAGTCTATGTTCTTTGAAAAACTTCTGTTCATGTTCTTGCCCACATTTTAATGGGGTTGCTATATGTTTTCTTGCTGATTTGCTTGAATTCTTTGTAGATTCTGGTTATTAGCTCTTTATCAGATATATAGCATGTGAATACATTCTCCCATTCTGTAGGTTGTCTATTTGCTCTATTGATTGTTTCCTGGGCTGTGAAGAAACTTTTTAATTTGATCAAGTCCCATTTACTAATTTTTGTTGTTGCTGTGATTGCCCTTGGGGTCTTCTTCATAAATTCTTTTCCTAGGCTGATAGCTAGAAAAGTTTTTCCAACATTTTCTTCTAGAATTATTATGTTGTTATGTCTTAGATGTAAGTCTGTGATCAGTCTTGAATTAGTTTTTGTATGTAGTGAGAGATATGGATCCTGTTTCGATTTTCTACATGTGGCTATCCAACTATACCATTACCATTTATTGAATAGGGATTCTATTCCCCAGCGTATATTGCTGTCTACTTTGTCAACAATCAGATGGCAATATGTGGATGGTTTTATATCTGCGTTTTCTGTTCTGATTCATGGGTCTATGTCTCCATTTTTGTACCAGTACCTTGCTGTTTTGATTACCATAGCCTTGTAGGATAGTTTAAAGTCTGATAAGGCAATGCCTACAGATTTGTTCCTTTTGCTTAAGGTTGCTTTAGCTATTTCAGCTCTTTTCTGGTTCCAAACAAAACATAGAATGTTTTTTCTAGATCTGCTAAAAATGTCATTGGCATTTTGATGGGGATTGCATTGAATTTGTAAATAACTTTGTGTAGCATGGATATTTTAACAATGTTGAGTATGATATGTTTTCCCGTTTGTTTACATCATCTGTAATTTCCTTCCTCAGTGATTCATAGTTATCTTTGCAGAGGTTTTGTCTCCATGGTTAAATATATTCCTAGGTATTTTATTTTCTTTGTAGCTATTGTGAAAGTTATTGAGTCTTTGATTTGATTCTCAGTTTGACTGTTATTGGTATATAGGAATGCTACTGATTTTTGTACATTGATTTTGTAACCTGACACTTTGGTAAATTTATTTATCAATTCCAGGAGTCTCTTGGCAGAATCTTTGGGGTTTTCTAGATATGAGATCATATCATCAGCAAAGAGCAATAGTTTGACCTCCTCTTTCCCCATTTGGATACCCTTAATTTCCTTCTCTTTCCTGGTTGCTGAGGCTAGGACTTCCAGCACTATCTTGAATAGAAGTGTTAACAGTGGACATCTTTGTCTTGTTATAGTTCTTAGTAGGAATGCTTTCAACATTCCCCCACTCAGTACGATGTTGGCTTTGGGTTTGTCATACACAGCTGTCATAATTTTGAGATATGTCCCATCTATGCCTATTTTGTTAAGAGTTCTTATCATAAAAGGTGCTTAATTTTGTCAAACGCTTTTTCTGCATCTATTGAGATGATCCTATGACCTTTGTTTTTGCTTCTGTTTATGTAGCAAATCAAATTTATGGATTTACATATCTTGAACCATCCTTCTATCCCTGGGATGAACCCTACTTAGTCCTGGTGGATGATTTTTTTTTCTTTTTTTTTGATGTGCCGCTGAATTCAGTCTGCTAGAATTTTATTGATGATTTTTGCATCTATATTCACAATAAGGAATAGGATCCAACAACAAAGGATCCAACAAAGGATCCAAGAACAAAAAGGAAATCTATAGACCATAGATTTCTTTTTTGTTGTTGGATCCTATCCTGGCTTTGCTATCGACATGATGCTGGCTTCATAGAATGAGTTGGGGAGGATTCCTTCCTTCTCAATGTTATGAAATAATTTCCGCAGTATGTGTACAAATTCTTCTTTGTAGTTCTGATAAAATTTGGCTGTGAAACCATCTGGCCCAGAATCTGTTGTTGTTGTTGTTGGAAGATTTTTTTATTGCTGCTTCAATGTCATTGCTCATAATTTGTCTGTTGAGAAATTCTGTTTCTTCCTGATTGAATCTTGGGAGGTAGTGTGTTTCCCAGAAATTTTCCATTTCCTCAACATTTTTGAGTTTGCGTGCATAGAGATTTTTATAGTATTAGCAGATTATATTTTGTATGTGTTGTATCAGTTGTAATATCTCTTTTCTCATTTCTGATTGAGTTTATTTGGTTCCTTTCTTGTCTATTTATGGTTATTCTAGCCAGAGGTCTATCAATTTGTTTATCTTTTCAAAGAAGCAACTTTTTGTTTCATTAATATTCTGTAGTATTTTTTATTTTTGATTTCATTTAGTTCTGCTCTGACCTCAGTTATTTCTTTTCATCTGCTGGATTTGGGTTTGGTTTGCTCTTCCTTTTCTAGATCCTTGACATGATTCATTAGATTGCTGATTTGTGATTTTTCTTTCTGTTTAATGTAGGTATTTATGACTATCATTTTTCCCCTTAGTACTGCTTTTGCTGAGTCCTACAGATATTAATAACTTGTGTCTCATTTGTCATTTAGTTTAAGGAATCTTTGGACTCCCAACTTAATGCTCTTCTTGACGCAATGATTGTTCAGGAGTAGGCTGTTTAATTTCCATGACTTTGTGTAGAATTGAGTGTTTCTGTTAGAGTTGATTTCTAATTTTATTTCACTATGGTCTGAAAAGATGCATGGCATAAATACTATTTTATTGAATTTTTTTGAACATATTCTGTGGCCTAAGATGTGATCAATCTTAGAGAATGTTCCATTTGTGGATCAGAAGCATGTATATTCAGTAATTTTGGGGTAGAATGCTCTGTAAATGTCTGTTAGGCCCATTTGCTCTAGAGTCCCATTTAAGTCCCGTGTTTATTTATTTTCGGCTTGGAGGATATGACCAGTTCTGTGAGTGGGGTGTTGAAGTCCCTGGCAATTACGATGTGAGTTGTGTTATAAATGAGATTTGAGTACTGAAAAGTTTTTCCAACATTTTCTCAGAGTTTCTATAGAATTGGTCTTATTTAGTCCTTAACATTTGGTAGAATTCCCTAGTCAAGCCACCTGGGCTTGGAATATCCTTTTTCAGAAGATTCATTTTAACTATAAATTAAATTTCTTCCATTGACATAGAACTATTTAGGTTTTCTATTTCTTCCTAAGTGGACTTTGGTGTGTGATTTTTTTTCAAGTAATTTGCATAGTTCATCAAAGTTGTCAAATGTATGAATATTAATACTCCCTTTTATAATTAATATCTGTAGAGTCTGCAGTGATGTCTTGTCTCTCATTCCAAATATTAGTAATTTGTGTCTTTTCTCTTTTTTGAGATCAGTCTGCTAGAGTTTTATCAATTTTATTAATCACCTCAAAGAATTAGCTTTTTGGTTTCTCCATTGCTTTTCTGTTTTTCATTTCATTGATTTGTGCTCTAATTTTATTACTTCATTTCTTCTGTTTACTTTGTTTTTCTTTTGCTCTTCTCTTGCTAATGTCTCACTGTGGGACTTTAGATAGTTAATTTAAGAACTTTCTGGATATAGTAATTTTATGCCATAAATATCCTTATAGTCACTACCTTGGGACCCTAGCCACCTCCACCTTCCTGGACTAACAATTCCAGGAAAAGAGTTGACTTCAGGAGTCCATTGCGCTCTGCTTGGGTTTCCTCTCCCAGTGCTACAGACTAGAAACTTTATCCAGACAACAAAATAAGGCAATAGTAGGTATTACTATGTTTGTTTTTTCATTTCTTAAGTATTAGTATCCTTGGAATTTTATGTATAATATACTGAGAAGCATTGATTCATACATTTTGTTTGGTTTATTTGTTGTTTCAGGTGGAGAATAAATTCACTCCCTGTTACTTAATCTTGGCAAGAGACAGAAGTCTGAAATGATTTTATTGCTTGTTTTTATTTAAACATAATTTCTACCTTTAGTATCTGGGTTTCTGAAAAATTTAAGAACAGAACAATTGTGGTAACACATTCTATGACTCACAGTAATCTATGTCTCAGATTATATGTTGTATTTGTGAGGAAAAAAACATTTATAGGCATGATCTTATTTACATCTTAATTACTAATACTTAAGTTACACAAAAGAAGAAGTTTTACTGTTGGAGAAAATGTCACCCAAGGAAAACCAAAATTTCTTTTGATGATGTATCCAAGTTGAACAGAAAAATCATGTGTAGTAGTGATATCAAGTGTATACTATATGAACAGTTTGAGATGCCTTCAATACTTTAATTCTGAAGAAGTCAAGATCAATAGCTGTCAGGACTCAAAATAAAACAGTGAAATCAATTATTTCTTTCCAGAATGACAATTATTACTTCTTACATAATGAATGCTATTATCTCAAGCAGCAAAAAGCACATGTAAGCCTTGCAGGTAGTCTAAAGAAAGCCTTTTCATGAGTTCTTTTCAATAAACTCCATTAAAGCTTCAGAATATAGCTCAATATGCATTCACCTAGACTGCCCAAGTACAGATGAAAAATGAGAGAGTTTGACAGTAATTAAGCAGTGGAAAACCTTACAATGGATCAACACAAGGTTGTTTATTACAGTTGCTTTTGAAGCAATATATAATTCAAACATTCGAAATGTTCAAGGGCCTCCAAGTCCATTCTTTGACCCTCTTAGTGTAAGATTTTCAGATCTAATATTAATCTCTTTATTTCTATACTATAATGATTTCCTTAAGATATGGCCCTCGAAAGCATGTAATTATGGGCTGAAGACATATGGGATACACATGCTTTAGTTTTTCTGACCATTAAAACAGATACCTGAGAAGACTGAGATACTTAATATTGGAAAGCTTTACAATTCTTCACTGTATTACATTTGCAAATTATTACATGAATGCTTCATATTTCTAATAATGTCCCTAAATCTTTCTTGTATTTTTAAAAGAGAGTCTGACTTTTCAAATATTGATATAGTTAACAACATCTTCATCAAATATGGCAAAAGTAGGAATTTATATGTTTTTAGGTAGTCTTCCTGGGGAAAATATGGAAAAATAAATTGAAAATTCCTAAGTGGTATGTAATAAACTCTCCTATCATTTTATTTTCTATTACATGTGTATTAATAAATATCTATTAAAATAATTAAAAATAACATTTTGTAGAGTAACATAATAAATGGCACAAAATGCCCATATTACTCATTTTAGCAGATTGTATTTTGCAAAGATGGCTAGAAAGATATCTCCTATACTTCATGTTCTTCTATAACCTTGCCACTTTACCATCAAAAGGTAGAGTCTGTGTTCCCACCCTGTGAACCTCAGTGGGCTTCCACTAACAGAGTACAACAGAAATGATGCTATATGAATTCCAATGCCAGGTCATAAAAATGCTATATACTTTCACCTGTTTCTCTCGGAATGCTCATCTTGGATCCTTCAGCCTCACTGTAAGCAACCTGAATACCCTGAGGTGAGGCTACCATGATGCAAGGAAGCCCAAACTACTCCACATGGAGAGGACTGAAATCTACACATACAGAATGCTGCCCTGCCACTTGCTGTTCCAGCTCTAGCCAACTTCTGAATTCTACCAGAGGAGAAACCCCAAGCCGAAACTGCCCAGTTGAGCTCTTCTCTAACATGTATGCCATCATCAGTCATTAATGCTTTGACATTAATTTCTCTGAGCAGCAGTTGACTACAGAAGGAAGTAATGGGAGAATAATTTTGATAGGAAAATGGAGTTCAGGAAAATTCTGGAGCAATGGTAAAACTGATAAAAGATGGCTTAGGGCAATCAGCATACAACACGGGTACAAGTGCTAGATTAAGTGATGTATTGGAGGCAGAGACAAGCTTTGTCTGCTGAATCAAGGTATTATTAAAGTATAAGTCAGCGTTGTACTGATTGTGGCATTTGCTATAGCTGTAAAGCCACTCAGGGCACAGTTATAACCTACCTTCTATACTGCACAAGGAAGAAATCAGAACAATAAAAAAAAATGGTGAGTTTCTTTTTCTCTAATTTAACTGAAAACATCATTTAAAATAAATTTTGCTACTTAAATTGGAATGATGGATTTCTTAAAATTTATTTGTTAAAGTGTTGTTCTCCTTGATATCAGAATTATTTCATGTAGAGAGACTGTCTTAATATTATGTTTGATTGCTACTTATCATTACTGCTTTTTGAAATTTATATATTTATATTGATATAATGTCTGTGAGAAAAGCAAGAGTCGTTCACTATTTCTATCACTTCCTTCTGGTTTTCATTTATTTGATTTAAGATCAGAAATATGCGGTAAATAAGAATGAGAGTCATTACTTCCAGAATTCTTGTCCACAGAGTATCTCCAAGTTTGAGAACATACAAGGCCATCCCTACAGATGTTGGTTGCTTGGTTTCTATCCTTCCCAACCAGATATCCCTTTGTCCCAAAGAATTGCAGTATGTTGATGATGGCACTCAAAGTGTTGATGACAAATAATATTATCATGTATTACATTGCTATCTTTTCTATGGTAGGATCTTAATTCTGCAATAAATTTTATATAAACATTACTCAAGATAGTCTATCTCCATGGTACTTGAAGGCATTTAAAGAAAAATAGAAGAATATCACCAAGTTATTTTGACAATTCTATAGAGTGCTGTGAAGCTCTACAGCTATAAATGAAGTCAGATTGTTCACTCTATTGACACTGCAGAAAGGGGTTGCCAAGTCTATTTATAACTACTGTGGACACCACCATATTAACTTACTGCCTTCCAGCAACAGGTTGTCAGGTTTACACAGAAGACCATGTGCACTGGGGTGGCCTCATGTATGACCTGAGCACTCTAGACAACTCAGTAGGGCAGGCATCAGTAGCTTTAGCACAGCTTGTCAAAACCCTTGACTGTAGTAGAAATGTCATACTCCTACTCATCAAAAAAGTACATGAGCAGTTTTTTTTTATGTCTCCACCATTTATAAGCCAGAAGATTCCCTCACAATACCAGTCTTACCCTAACCTTCCAGCTTAAAGCAGAACCACACTAATCACTGTTCTCAAGAAAATTTTAATAAAGCAATACAGAATATATGAGCTAGGATTAGACCATGACCTAAAACTACTCTTTGGAATACTGATCGAATTTTATTTTTAACATAATTAACTTGTACTGGATTGGTAATAATCATGTTATTAAAGCCTAAAAAAACTGAAAAATATATAAAATAATCCCATTTTATTTCTGTTATTGAAACAAAGAGAAATATAGATATTTAACAGAAAAGGCTTTGACACTTTTAAAAAAGAGGGTAAGTCTGATGAAGACAAATGTAGCAGGGAGAGGTGGTCTTAGGGAATGATTATTAACCTCCCTTGTATAGAGGCACATAGCTGTGTTCCTAGTAAAATGCCAGTATCTGAAAGTCAAGGAAAATGGGTTATATCCCAAATTAAACACAGAACATTCTCTTGTACAGGGGCTCATGAGGTCACCAGTGAAGAGATACGTATGAAAGCCAGGGTTCAAGATGGATCTGTGGATTTACTGTGTCCATATTCATCTTATGGTGGGAGGTAAATGACAAGTCCTATAGTTACCCCTCTTTCTAGTCTTGCAACAGTTTGCATACCAGCCTAAGTAGTAATAACAGCTGAGAAAAAACAAATCACAGCCTGATAGCCTTTTGGATCAGTTTTTATAATGTGTCATACTTTTAATTTCGACTATATAAGAAGGACCTTATTTCCATTTTAAAACAAAAGCTTTAATATTTTTTGTTCATATAAGCATAGTGATAGCATTAAATGGAAAGAAATAGGCTTTTCCTCCATGAAACCTTTATGAAGTATTTGTTTATTACAATGTACTTGCTTGTTAATTGGTTAGTTTCTTGCTTAGGCAAGCAGATAACCTAGAAAGGATAGTGTCATTACTCAGCAACTAAATGAAGTAGCTGTAAACATATCATCAATTTCAAGTTAATTGTCTTTTCTGGTGGTTCCAATGACTGGACAATCTGAAACTTGACAAAGAAACAAAATTGATTTGACAGATCCAAATGACATAATACCACTTAAAGAGAGTTGAAACTCTCATTAAAATAAAACAATATTAGTAAATATAGTCTTCATCATTTCAGTGTTGCTATCGTTCTTTAATTTCAAGTTATTTTCCCTAGTCTCTGTTATTCTTTTGTCCTTAGAATGTCAATACTCCCCTTGCAATAGGCTTTATTTGTGTTATTAATAGTATTATTATTAATAGTATTGTGGTAGCAATTGAATTAGTATTGTTACCTTGGAAACAAGTCTTGTAACTATCTTTTCTTTGTTAAGAACTATTTTTATTTGGAGTTATCCATTTATATGATGTGTCATATATGTTTGTACTAGGATGAGTAGAAACTTGAACAAATGACAGTAAATAAGACATAAAGTCTTCATAAAGCCAAAGACTATACTAATGTCTCCATGATTAAGCCCACCTTTTTTCTATTTTCCTTGCATTGCACTTAATCCATCTCAGCCTCAATTTTATCATCTGTAAAATGATGACAAAAATAACTGTTTTCTCTGGTTATTTTGAATTATGTGAAATAATGAATGAAAAGTACATAGTAAATACTGAGTAAATGTTAGTTATTTTCATTTTGGTTGGTACTGTTCTGTTTTTCCTCATACATATTTTATTCAGCCACCTGTCAATTTGGAGAATATTGCATATAATTCTGGAAAATGTTGGTAGTGATTACCTAAGGTCGAGTTACTGATATTCAAGATAATGCTGAATGTTTAGCACTCTTTGTTTCTGGTAAATATGTGTATATGTGCACATGTTAAGTATGTAAGATCAAATTCCTATAGTATATTACTGAGTAAATTAACCATTAGAGAATATCAATTGAAAGTTACATAGACATTAATTATAATTTAAAAGGATATATACCAGCAAAGTATCTCTACACATCTCTGCTACAAAAGCTTTAAAAAATAGAAAATAGCTTGTATGCTATGTGTGCTATTATGTTAAAGCTACATGTTGATATAGCCAAAAACTGAAATGGGAAAACATGATGGTTGATAATGGCTATAACAAGATTGTCAAAATTTTTTATCCTTTCATCGCGGTATCCTCAAAATATTTTTATAATTGACTATGTGCAATGAATCCTAATAACAAGTTTAAAAAACTCTATTTAGGTATCATTTACTTGCTAGTGCTATCAGTAAGCCTAGTGATTTATGGGTCATATATTTTTCATACTGTTGATTTCCTTGAAAAACTTGTGTTTGTGTTTGTGTGAGAGACAGATAGAGAAAGAAATCTTTGTCTATTTGTTAAATCTGCCCACTTTCACTCTGTACTATGAGTTCCACAACAGGAGCAGGGGACAGGGAATGTAAATTTCAGAAGAATTCTATAGACAGATGCAAAACTTAGAGGAGTGTAAGTCAGAACTTTTGTCTACTACAATGATTGCTCAGATTTTTTATTTTTCTCACTGGTCAATTGCCACAGACATATGCTGCATTTGCATACTGTGCACGAAACTGAACAGCATAAGAGCAGAAAGAATGAAATGTTATTGTCTTTGTTTCAATGCATAGAAGAATATCATGTCACATAGGATTTTTGTAATCAACCCCAAACCCATTGACTGTGGTAACAATTGTGGCAGGATATGGAAACTTTAATTCACTTCCTGTATATACATGAACATTGATCAGAATTATGCCTGATGCTTAGCAAAATGAGAAAGAAAACTGTGTAGTATCTTAAGAAAGCATAGCAGTAGTATAAATAAATGGCGATATTAATATTTCAAAATGTATTCTGTATCTGCTAGCAGACAAATTGCAAAGGTCTTGTTTTACAATTCAGTATTATTTTACATTTACAAATTTTATTTTATCATTGATAATAACAGCAGCTCTCTCAACTATCAAGTGTTCATTATGTGCTAGGTCTAACATTAAGTACTTGATATATAAAACTCATTTCATTCTCTTGATAATCCTATCTGAGTTAGGTATGATTATCTACATTTAACATAGAAAATTATGAAAGCACATAAAACTTAATTCTGTGGCCATGGTCTTATTATTCCAAGTAAGCAGAAGACCTAGGTCTTAAAATTCAATCCAAATTATTTAATATTACAATTTTTCTCTCTCTGAATGTCTAAAATCCCAAGTTCAAAGTATTCATGTATTGATCTTTGTTTATCATGAACAATCAAAAATTAAATCAGCAATTTTACAGAATAGTTTCAGGACATATACTATAGACACACACATATAATAAATGACCAACTGATAGAAGAAGGTAGACTCTACTACCCAATCTCAAGATAATCAGGAGCCCTGCTTAAAGTTCTATAATATCACACATGGAGATAATGAGAGCAGATTCAAGTGGTTATCTAAGTTATCTAAATATTTCCACAAAACATTTTGATAGTTAATGAAATATTTTGGTTTACTTTACAGCTGTGTCCACACAGCAATGAGGCTTCTTGCAGAATGTTTGCAAAATTAAATTATTTTTAGATAGAATTTACATTTTTATGATAAAGCAGGCCTACTTCATCCTGTGAGGAAAAGTTGCTATATAAAGACAATCATGGCCAGTTCCAATGAACAGGACTTTTTCATGGTATAATGCCTGTAAAGTCTTTAAAGCGCTATGGATTTCCTTTATGCTTTTAAAAGGTGTTAACAGTTTCCTTGCCCTCTAAATGATCAGTAAAATTGATACAAAAGTGACAATTACAGAATTATTTTCCTTTACCTTGGATGGTATTCTTTTCATTTTGTTCTAGAAAAGCCGATTTTCCTATAACTAGAGATATAATGGAAGACCGACTGAGATTTTTTTTTTTTATTTCAGCGTATTATGGGACTGAGACTTTAAGTAATCAGACATTAAACCAACCTATTCCTAATAAGGTACTTTGAAATAATAAAAACACCGCCCTACACCCATGACGACGATGTCAAACAATAACCTCATACTAGTGCAAGCGTAAAAAGTATGCCACAAAAGAAACAAAAAGGTTTATGCAATTGTGACCTGTATTTTCTTCATCACAAATCTCAACTACCAAGTCTCTCTATTTCAAAAGACAAACTCTAAGCTTGGCTGTGAAATTGCAGAGAAGAAATTTCTGGGCAAAATTGCTTCCTACTGACTATTTCTATTTTTGTCCTTGTGCTTGCATGTGGGTTTTGATTGCTGGATTGCACAAGCAAGACTTTTTTGGTTGACAACTGTCAAAAAGCATGGAGAAATCAAGCTTAGCTACAAAATATGGAATTCTCAGGAATGTGGCAAATCCTAAATCAAAGGATAAAAACAGAATAATTTTGAAATGCAAATAAGCAATAAAGACATGAGGAAAGCATTTTCATCCAGATGGTGTATTTTGATAGAATGATTTTATTCAAAGAGGGTTTTATCCATGGGAACTGTGGTACAAATTTGATTGTCCTCATTTTTTCTTAGGACCAAATAAATGTGGCATTAGAATACTATGCATTTAAAGATGAAAGATGCTAAGAAAGGCCAAAAATAAGTGAATGATAATCTTCCATTTTTCGAGATATTGCACTGCTGTTACTACTACTACTTCTCCTACCACTACTGTTAATAATAACTAACATTTAGTAAGATTTATTGTATATTGAGGTTTTTATGTCCATTATTACATTTAATGCTAACAGTAACCTGAGGAAGTAATTATTATTCTTCTCATTTCTAGTTGGGAATATTGAGTTTTAGAGAAGGTATGTAACTTGCTAAATTTCAAACAGCTAGTAAATGGGGTATCCATGATCTGACCTCATGTATTTATAACTCCAAATTTCTGAGCTTGTCTCCTACACCAAACTGCTTTTACACTGAAGTATTAGAAAAAGAAAAAGAAAAAAAGATCTGATAGAACTGCTTAGATTTGCTATGGATTTTAAATCTTGGTTCAAAGTACTCTATAGATGTTTATTTCCTACTTTTGTACCCAGCCAATCATCCCAGCTGAAAAATAGTTAAAATATTTTATGGACCACTGGAAAATATTCTCAGTAATTATTGTCAATTCCATGACTTTGCCCCAGTTTTAAGATATGCTGTATACTGAGGAGCAGCATTAGAAAGAGAGAGAGAGAGAGAGAGAGAGAGAGAGATTTTTAAAAAGAGCTATTCAAAGAACTATTCTTTTAACAAACAGATATGCCCCTATTCATATAGTCTAGAGTTTTGAGGCTGCTAAATTAGTAGAATGATGAAGAAATTTGAGCAAGTAATGTGGAAACATACATTATAGATTAAAATAGGATGAAGAAGGACCCTTTAAAGACAAATCAAACTATTTTTTTCTATCAGTATGTCTTCATTCAAATTTCATGCAAATGTTACTCCTGGAAGGGTGTTGGAAGGAACAATTTCAAAACAAGTGATAACAACATATGCTTTCCATTAGCATTTCTTCACTCTTGTCTCCATCATATTTCCACTCTTCAATTCCAAAATTTAAAAACTAACAGTTTTATAGATGACTTTTTGTTTTTCCTTCCTTGACTGCAATTGTTTATGAAAGTATGTATTTGGCTGTCTTTGAGACATGAACATTTTAATTCTATTTTTGGCACTGAAGACTTGAATTAAACTTTTCAACGTAGAAGGGCACAATGAATAAATGCCTATCAGAGACTCATTCTTTAATGACTACAGGGACATTATGAGATTAAAAGTTCCGAAAGGAAATTACTTGGTTTAGCAGAACTAGGCAGAGAAGTTCCCCAAATCTACCAATTCTAAACGCCTTAGAACCTGAAAGACAAAGCAAAATCACTTTTCTCAAAATTCTTTCTGATATCAGTCTCAGAGAAGTTTTGGCCCTAGTAGATTATTTTTAGAGTCCTAAATTAAAGAAATTGATAACACAAGGTCAATAAGAGAAAAAAATTTCCAACATCAATGTTTTCATAATTTTATAAGGGCTTTTCACAATGACACTAAAATTCCTAATAATGGTTAAACTTCTACACTGAATGAATTATTAGGTGTATAATCACAGGTAATGTCTTTTCATGAAAAAGGTTTCTAATTATTTTAAGAAGGGAAAAATATTACATCATATTTTCAGTTGTCTTGGATATAAAAATGAAGCTAATTTGGAAACTTCTTTTGAAAGATAAGTTTTGGCTAACTGTTTAATCAAATTCAGCATTTACTGTTCTATTTAGAGAGATCACTAGATTTCTTTGCATCTTAAGCAGTTTTCTGATGGGATCATAAAAGCCAGTTTCTTTTAATGTGTCAGCAGAGATAAAGAATGATATATAATAATCATACTATTTCTTTGGTTTATATGGTATTTCTTTAAAATAAAATCAGACACACTACTGGAAATGAATAAATGTCTTCAAAGATATGATCTAGTTGCACAATGTTCTAATCACAATTTTACAAAGATGGCTTAGAATTAACATAATTATTCTAGAGCAATTAAAAGGATCATTTTATAACTCATATCTTAGAGTATGTATATATGCATGTGTATATATAGTGTGTGTGAATGTGTGTGTGTGTGTGTGTATGTGTGTCTGGAGAGACACTGAGAGACAGAGAGACATGGAGAGACAGAGAGAGATTTTCTATTTCCATCAACTCTCCTTACAATCTACCTATATAACTACCAAATGAGAAAGTCAAGTCACACACTTGTGTCTAACGATTATTTGGTAAATACAAAATATTTAACTCTGCTGAAGAGCCTTTAGTATAACTATCCTTAACTCCCCCCATGAAAAGATTAACTTACTCTGTTATAGTAAAATTAAAACCTGTGTCTTTTCTTTCCTCCACCTATTTAAATATCTCTACTGCTACGTACCCTGCTTTCATCCCATGGATGTCTCAAAAAAAGGATATTTCTCCTTTCTTCACTTCCCTCATCCCCTATGTACATCAGTATATGACCTCAACTCCTGCTAAACAAAATTCTAATCAATTCCAGAGTAAATTATGCACTATTATCTCTCTGCTGTTACTTCTTGCCCTTTTATGTACTTCCCTCCTTCCATCATGCTTACTTCAATTATTTTCCCAGAGTCATTCCCACAATGTTATTTGCCTAATATTTGGTAAATTCTAGGAAAAACATTAAATACATTGTTTTATAATCTATAGTTTCTTTGTCTTCTTCCCACATAAAACTGTGAATTTGTCTAAAGCAAGCCACCATGACCTGCTCCTTTTGCATCCAGCACAACTGCAGGCACAAAAAGTACTCAGAAAATTTGATGATTAAAGCACATAGGATTCAATGCTTCCCTTTACTTTAGAAGGGCACTAATAATTTGTTATATTAATGAAAGCGATACTCAGCTGTATTCACTTGCCAAGTCTATCTGAGTACAAATACAAGTACAAATAAAGTATATTCTTGTTTTGGTTATTATACTTTTATTCATTGAGTAATATTCTCAAAACTCCATTTTTCTTTTGGCTAAGAAGATACAGCAACAATCAGTGAAGAACGATGCTCTAAAATTAAAGAATTCAACTATTTCTATCAAGGATGTCATGGCTTAAGTTCACTTATCTGAGGCCAGATCTATGAAACTGAAATTATTCAGATAACTCCAATTAGTAAGTAAGCAAGCAACCTAGCTAGCAAACAAAATAAACAAACAATTAAAAAGCAGCACAATTCACAATTGCAAAGACGTGGAAACAACCCAAGTGCCCATCAATCCATGAGTGGATTAATAAAATGTGTTATATGTATATCAAGGAGTACTACTCAGCTACAAAAAACAATGGAGATCTAGCACCTCTTGTATTATCCCGGATAGAGCTGGAACCCATTCTACTATCTGAAGTATCCCCAGAACATAAAAACAAGCACCACAATGTACTCAACATCAAATTGGTATTAACTGACCAACACTTACATGCACATTTAGTAGTAACATTCATCGGATGTCAGGCAGGTGGGAGGGGGAGGAGAGGATGGGTATATTCACACCTAATGGGTGCTGTGTGCACCATCTGGGGGATGGACATGCTTGAAGCTCTGACTCGGGTGGGGCAAAGGCAGTATATGTAACCTAAACATTTGTACCCCCATAGTATGCTGAAATAAAAAAAATAAATTACAAAGAATTAAAAAATAAAAAAACAGCTATTAAGAAAAGAGGGTTTGAAATATCTAAACTGGCTCTCTCTTAATTAAAATTCAATAGGCAGATTTCTATCCTCCAATGCACTTCATGCTATATAGGTCTGGCATGAGTAAATGGTACACGTTACAGAATTATCTTAGTATGGCATAGAATATGTGGTTACTATCACTGTGCAGCCACATGCATCTTTAAAAGTTTAAATATTTGAAACGTGTTTAGCGATTTGACTTGCTCAGGACTCTCTGAGAGGTGCACATATTGATTGCACTCTTCCTGTGGCATCTACTTCCCAGGGGCATGGATGGAGATTCTCAAAATTCATGCTAGCTAGTACTTGAAAGGAAAAGAAATAAAATGGAAATTAAAATCATGGCATATTATAAGACATCCAAATTTAAACATATTGAAATCTAGACCTGTAGAGGCTTTCATAGTAATGTTAATTTAACCTGGTCTTCAAACACTAGACTTTTAAATCTTCATAGACTAGTAAACAGTCTTACTGCCCTATTTACTTAATTAACGTTTACCCAGTATCTCAATGTTTCTTAAGTATTGCACAAAACTTGCAAAACAATTCAGTGTTCTATGTTGATATACAGTCATGCTCTTCATAATGATGTCTTGGTCAACAATGGACCACATATAAGATGGTCGTCCCATAAGAGTATAATGGAACTGAAAAATTCCTATCACCTAGTGACTTTTTAGCCATCTTAACATTGTAGTACAATGCATTACTCACGTATTTGTGGTGATGCTGGTGTAAACAAACCTACTGCATTGGCAGTCATGTAAAAATATAGTGCATACAATTATGTACAATACGTAATACTTGACTTGATAATAAATATGTTACTGGTTTATGTATTTACTGTACTATATTTTTTATAGTTATTTTAGATAACTTCTACTTATAAAAAAAGTTAACTGTAAAACAATCTCAGGCAGGTCCTTCAGGAAGTATTCCATAAAAAGCCATTGTTATCATAGGAGATGACAGTGCCATGCATGTCATTGCCTCTGAAGACCTTCCAGTGGGACAAGATGCGGAGGTGGAAGACAGTGATATTGATGATCCTGACCCTATGTAGGACTAAGGCAAAAAGTTTAAAAAGTTAAAAAAAATTAAAAATAGAAAAAATCTTATAGAATAAGGATGTAAAGAAAAAATATTTTTATAGGGCTATACAATATGTTTGTGTTTTAATCTAAGTGTTATACAAAAGAGGTAAAAAGTTTAAAAAATTAAAAAGTTTATAAAGTAACAAAGTTATAGTAAGCTAAGGTTAATTTATTATGGAAGAAAGAATTTTTTTTTAGAAATTTAGTGTAGCCTAAGTGTACAGTGTTTATAAAGGCTACGGTAGTACACAGTAATGTTTTAGGCTTTCACACTCACTCACCACTAACTCACTAATTCACCCAGAACAACTTCCAGTCCTGCAAGCTCCATTCATGGTACGTGCCCTATATGGGTGTACCATTTTTATCTTTTATACTGCATTTTTATTGTACCTTTTCTATATTTAGATATATTTATGTATACGAATAGTGACCATTGTGTTACTACACATTGTATTACTAGACTTGCCTACAATAATCTCATTGCCTACAATATTCAGTACAGTAACATAATGTACAGGTTTGTAGTCTAGGAGCTATAGTCTGTATATCATACAGCATAGGTGTGTTATAGGCTAATCCATCTAGGTTTGTGAAAGTACACTCTATTATGTTCCTACAATAATGAAATAGCCTAACAACACATTTCTCAGAATGCATCTCCATTGTTAAGCAACACATGACTATTTAATAATCCTGTGCAAGGAACACTATTGGGCCTGTGTGAGTCAGTACAATTTAAATGAAAATCACGTAATTATACTTTGTTCAAGAAAAAATTACATAGCAGATATTCAAGTGTAAGAACTGCACTCACATTAAAGAACTTCTTTAATGTGAAGGCAATGTGTAATGATGAAAAGAGCACAGGCTTTTTGCCAGGTAGATGTAGGTTTGTCTTCTCTAACAGCCATTGATTAACCATGTGACCTTGGCCAAGTTACTTAACCTCTCTAAGGCTCTGTTTTTTTCATCTGTAAACAGGGCTAAAAATACCTACCTTCATATAAAGTATATTGTAATGTCCTTATCACATAGCAGGTACTCAATAAATGCTAGCTACTTTCTTTCTTACAGAAAAAAAAATACATACATTTTGTGGAATCACATACTCTAGAGGTGCTATATTTGTCTCTGCTTTGCTGCTGTCACTGAGACTGTTTTGTTCCCCTTAAATTAGGACTAATGAAAAACTCCTACTACTGGGAAAACATAGGCCATAATAATCCAGCCATTAACAAAAAGACCATTATGTAGGGAATAACAGCATCAGGGAAATCAAGCAATTTGCTCATCATTAATAGTTTTAGGTATTTGACTAAATAGCTACACGTCTCCAAAACACACTAGAGTAAGCCTCCATTCCTGAACAAGAGTTAGTCATTTCAGGCCTCAGATGTATACTGCTTAATTGTTTTCATTCAAGGATACATGGCTCATGCCTCCCTGTAATTCTAGCACTTGGGAAAGCACAGACAGGAGGATGACTTGAGGCCAGGAGTTCAAGACCAGCCTGAGCAAGAGCAAGACCTTGTTTCTACAAAAAATAGAAAAATTAGCTGGGGGTGTTGGTGCATGCCTGCAGTCCCAGCTACTCGGGAGGCTGAGGCAGGAGGATCACTTGAGCCCAGGAGTTTGAGGTTGCAGTGAGCTATGATGATGCCACTGTACTCCAGCCTGGGCAACACAGTGAGACCCTGCCTCAAAAAAAAAAAAAAAAAAAGGATACATATTAATAAAAAAAGAACTCATGTTATTAGGGAAAATGATCTAAAATGAAGTAGTAAGTTCAAACAGTGGAAAATGACATTTTTTAAAGAGCAAAATAATCCACTTGAATGTAAATTTAAAACTTGAGATGATTTATGACTGGTGAAAAACTCATTCAAATGCTAAGATTTTACTAACTGTTTGCTATTCCTACAAATGAAAAACTATTTGAGGTAGGCACTTCTCTCTCTCTCTCTCTTTTACTATTCTTGTGTAGTAACATTTTTGAAAATAATACAGAATATATGCCAGTGATATTAATTTGGGTAATAGATTAGTCAAAACATTTTTCCCAGGGAACCAAATCTCTGACTCTAACATGTAAGTTTGCATACAAATAAGATTCAATTTCAACAACTTTAATTTAAAGAAAATGTTGCACAAGTCTGTTTAATTAAATAGGAAACATTTATGCTAATAAAACTTTTTTCATACTACATATAAAACCCCTCTTTGAACTTGAGAGTGATATTAGATGTCTATAAATTTTCCTTATTTTGCTCTGCAATTTCTCTAAAAACTATAACCCTTCCACTATATCATTTAAAAATATAAACAACTATGCTTTGTGGGAGAAAATAAAATAGAAAAATTAGTTTATCAAGTAACCGTTTCATAATGGTTTCTAATGGAAAAGTCAATGCATGGACAGGTTTGACCATAGCATTATTTTGCATGGCAATGATGCTGAATTTGGTGATGCTAAATAATTTAAAACCAACAGTTTACTTGACAAAGCTTAGATTATTTACTCTACACAATCCATATACTTAATTATCAAAAGGTGAACTTTTTCTTACTCCATTTTCTCAACAATAGTTACTAATAATTCTTTTCAATGCTAGAAAGGCAAAGAAAACCATCCTCTTCCTTCTATGAAAAAACTGTTATTATCTTGCTGCTTCCTAATCGTATATTTCTTACATCATATCTATATGTAATATACAAAGAGGAAAAAGGACAATATCTTTTTATTTCCATTTAATAAAAATCACGGTAGTTAAAAAACTTGAATGTCCCATGTTAAAATTATAAAATTGAATGTTAGGGACAAAAATGTGCCACACACACTGTAATTACTTACTTTCTAGAGTGCAGGAAGCAAACACTAGTAGTAATGGGAGATAAGTCCTGTGAGCCACTGTGAAAAAACATTTAATTACATGGCTTTCCTTGAGAATTTACTTTCAATTTCCAAATGTGCTGGCTCCTTATTTTAACTGAACAATGTCAATCTGATATATTTGTGTACCAGCGTTTTTTTTTTTTTTTGGCTTTTTTTCTCTTTTATTTGAAGAACTAAATATTCAAACAATATTTTTTTCTGCTGATGGTACATCAAGTAAGATTACAAAGTAATTATAAAAAGACAAGAAATATTAAATGCAAATATTTGCCACTACTTAAAGAACACTGACGATTAACTAATGTAGAACACCTCCGTTTTAGAAAGCTAACTCTACCTTGAAATGGATTGAAGGTGAAAAATAAAACTGACTTGAAAGCAGAAAAGAGCCTACCATAATTGAGTACCTACTTTGTATCATGTGAGTTTTAGGCATTATCATATTTCTTTCTTTATAAAACTTTGAAAGATTTGTATCGTTCCCATTTTATTTTTCTATTGTTCTTAAAAGTTTCACATATCAAAGTTTATTCTCCATCCATTTTTCATCTAATAGAAATCAGATGAACTGGAAGTTTAGTGAGGTAAAAGTCACTATACATTAAATCATCTGGGCTACTCAGAAAACTGAGAGCCTGAGAAATCAATTATTTGACTCACTCATTGATCTAACACCCTTTTACACATCAAACTGCTCAGATTATTTTATTCAGAGTTTCAGGTGAACTAAGACAAATACAATTTACAATATACTAGATTTTACAGAAAAAAACCTACATTAACCACTTCTTGAAAGTTTGCAAATGTATTACATTGGAAAGGGATTCATATATCCTTGAAATTACATTTATCCTCATTGTTTTTGCTTTTCACTCATATCAGGCAGAGAATTGATGGAATAAATTTTTAAGAATTACTAATCAGAAAAAAATGAGATCAACACAAAGAAAACCAAGTAGGGATACATGTTTCTGAAGGAAAAAGGTATTTTAGAATGTGATGCTGACAACATCGAAAAGTTCTATTCCCAAATTTAATTAAACACAATTTTCTCAGTCCAACCTCTTTATTGCTCTGCATTTAAACCTGAACGGAAGAGCAAAACCTAAGAGAATATTGTAAATGGTAGAGAAAGTTGTGCAGAGTCAGGTCATAAAGGAAAGTTAAAGAGAGTAGCACACATGAAACAAAAAGGCCCAACAAAGAAGGACCAGAGTCAACTGGGTGATGAAAAACAGGGCATGGATTCCAAGTAAGAAAACAGGAATGGTGGTTAAACTGAGGGGTTAATAGAGGCTGGATTATGTGTCAACTGAGGCATACTTTTCTTTTCCTTAAAAAAAAACCCACAATATTAAAAGTGTAATTCTGTACAATCAAGGAAGAGGTATTTGGAAAGTGGAAGAAAATAAATCTAGGTCAGTGTTAAGTAGAAAATTGCTGCTATACAGGCAGCTGCATTTTGTCCCAGCTGTCACGGCTTGGGGAAATTTATCTGAGAGTGAGAGATGCACTGTGAGTAAGTGCTTTCCTTTGTTTCCTTGGTAGAGGGAAAGTTCCATTTAATTTCAGACATGGTAGGAGTTACAGGTTTGAGGTTTTTTTTTTTTTTTTTTTTTTTTTTTTTTATTCCAGGGTATTGTGAGGGTACAAACATTACAGTTACACTTTACAGGTTTGAGTTTTGTTTCAGTTTGTTTTGAATTTGTTTCTTTTATTGTGGGAAAATATACATAACATAAAATTTACAATTTTAACCATTTTTATCGTGGCAAAATATGTGTAACATTAAATTTGCCATTTTAACCATTTTTGTGTATACACTTCAGTAGCACTAAGTACATGCAGATTGTTATGCAACTGTCACCACCATCCGTCTCCAGATTTTTTTTCCATCTTCCCAAACAAAAACTCCATACCTATTAGACAATAACACCACATTCTTTCCTTCCTTCAGCTCCTAGCAACCAACATTCTATGAATTTGACTAATTTAGGCACCTCATAAGGTAGACACAGTGGAATCATGCTGCATTTATCCTTTAGTGAATTACTTACTTCACTTAGCGTAATGTCCTCAAGATTCATCCATGTCATAGCATATTACAGAATTTCCTTCATTTTTTAAGGTTGACCAATATTCCATTGAACTTATATACCACATTTTATTTATTCATCCACCAATAGGCACCTAGGTTTCTTTCACCTTTTGGCTATTATGAAAATGCTGCTATGAATATGGGCATACAAATAAACAGAAATATCTGTCCGAGTCCTTGCTTTCATTTCTTTTTTTATTTATTTTATTTATTTTTTTATTCCAGGGTATTGCGAGGGTACAAACACTACAGTTACACTTTGTGCCTTTGCCTCACCCAAGTGCGGGTTTAAGGCATGCCCTTCCCACCCCCCCTTAGTGCTCCCCATGTCCTTTAGTTGTTGATTTGCCCCCCCATCCCCCTAATCCCTAGAGAGTATTTCTGCCATGTGATCAACCTAGTGTTGATCAGTTAGAACCAGTTTGATGGTGAGTACAAGTGGAGCCCGTTCTTCTGCTCTTGTGGTGCTTCACTTTGGATAATGGGCTTAATTTTAATCCAGGAAA